>VWZV01010744.1:838390-853081 GCA_013397155.1 Irena cyanogastra | reverse complement strand
AAGGAAGGAAGGAAGGAAGGAAGGAAGGAAGGAAGGAAAAGAAAGAAAGAAAGAAAGAAAGAAAGAAAGAAAGAAAGAAAGAAAGAAAGAAAGAAAGAAAGAAAAAGAAAGGATTTTTTTTCCAAAAAGTCAACTTTAAAGGCTCATATATGTTGACTGTGCTCCCTGACCTATCATATGCCAATATGCAGGGCACCACAATGCTTAAATTCCTTCAGTCCTAAATGACATTCATTTTATCCCTACATGACTATTTCCATGAGAGGAACTTCCTAAGGGTAAGGTAAACACAGAGACAGATGATCTAAGAAGGTTGTGGAGTCTTCATCAAAGGAAGTCTTCAAAACAAATTACAAAAACATGCACCAGAAATGACAGAGATACAGCTGATCCTGCCCTAGGGTTTTTTGAACCTCTTTCAGATTTATGATTCCTCTGTAGCCTCAGAGCTGACCAATGCGGGTTCCTCTGTTACTTAGCTATTACCCTCTAAAAGCCCTCACATTAAACTGATCTCTCGCATCCATCCATTTTCTTTGCTTTCAACTTCCCTCCTTCCCTAGCTTGTTGCTTAGTCTATTTTTTTACGTTACATATAAGAACTCTCTGCTTCCCCCTTTTTCCTTGCCAAAGTGGTTACTGTCCCTTTCTAACATATCAGCTCCACTCTTCATATTCTGCTTTTTCAGAAACCTGTGGAACTCGAAAGTGTTTCAGGAAGGAGGCCATTTTACAGGTGAAGAAACAAAATTGGAGAGAAGGGAAGTAATCTGCCAAACAGGCAGCAAAGAAGCAAGGCTGCCATGCCGGTTTAAAACCCAGTAGGAATACTTTGCTGTTATCCGTTAAGGATAACCTGCTGTAGTCTTCTTAGAAAAATGGACAGGGCAGCTGAGGATATAGGGTGAGAAAACCCAACAAATAGCTGAAGAGATCATTTGTGGTACTGCTGCTATCCAACAGGGTTGACACATTCCCTAACCCCAATTACTGGCCAAAAAATGTTGTCTTTTCTTAGACATCACAGTCTTCCTGAGTCCGTACGTATTTATGTGCCAAGAATAATTTCAGTAAGAAGGTGGGGGGGAGTAAAGCAAAGAAAAGAGGTAGAAGTTTTTCTCTTGGATCTTAACAATTCATTGCAGAATTAGGACATGCTTTCAAGTTCATTCCTTCTGACTGGAAAATCTGAGAATCTTTCCCTTTTTAAATGAAGGGTGAGATTTTTGTCTAATTACCTGACTGTGAAAGTTGAAGTATCCTAAATGTAGTTTGACTAGCAATAAGATTGCTAACATTATCAACATTGAAACCTTTGGAAAGAAGCTCCTGCTTCAAAATCGGTCTTTGTCCTATATCACACTATGTGAAAATGTTTTATCCACTTACTATGGAAAAAGCCAGTAACATTAGAGAGATTTGATTCCTGTTTTCAACCCATGATGGGTTATCTGGAACTCTGTTTTCTACTGCTGCCTGCAATCTCATAGAGAGAGATCTCGTGTGAGATCTCTAGCGCTGTGCCATACACTCCAAGCACCTTCATTTTCTCCCTCATGGGACCTTACTCCCCTTTAAAAATCAATTGTCATCACATATGAAGATCTACACATATATGTTTAAATTATAAATGTAAATGAAGATGCAGGCCCATGCAATTGTGCCTGAAGAGAGAGAAAGCTATTACTGATTTAGATCTAAAAGCTGGATTACACTGCAAAGATGTTGCTGATCTTGCCAATATCTTGCCTTGGGGCTTACTATGGACTTGGCTCTTGTTTGTTCAGATATGTAAGACTGGCACTAATGCAGCAAAGCTAAACAATTCTGAAGTTTTTCTGTACTTGCAGGAGAATGACATTTGCCATATAGTCATGGGCCTCATTCAGCCAGGGAGTGTCAAGTATTTCTAGAGACAAGAAGCAAAAGGAAGCATTTAATGGGCAGGCTACAGTGCTTGGGCGCAATCAACATGGTTGCTTGGAGAAAGAAATGTATAATAATCTACTGTAACTGATCCAAACACTGAGTCCAATGATTTATCCAAAGGCAGATAGAACACACATTTTCTAATCTCATATATTTAGCAATGCCTTCTGTATATCTGACTTGAAGGTCCTGTGGGCAAGTCATCATGAAACTCACATATTTTAGGACTTTTATTTTAAATAGAGTAAAAAATTGCATATTTTCTGTCCTGATTTTATAAAGAAAATCAAAACTTCTCTCTCCTGGCTGGTGTACCCACTAAGAGAATTTAATTTAATCTCAAATATCACACAAACTCATGAGAGCATTCATCATTACAAAGCTAACATTTTGCCTACCACAAATGCAGTGACAGTGAAGGAAAAAAATGCAAACATATTTTTTGTGAAAAGTGATGGCATTTTATTCCTCCTCCCAAACCCCTTTACACGGTCCAAAAATATATTTCAAGTGTTGGAGGAAAAAGTTTTATGCTGAGCTTGGCTGTGCATTTTCTGCCACTCACCTACCTAATTATTTTACCTTACCATCACCTCTTTCCCATCATACAAAATGGACTAGTATTCCTTATTTATACATAAAGCACTTTGAAACTCTTTACTTATATACAGTCTGAGTGTAAGAGATGAATGGAACAACACTAAAAACTCAATCACAGAGGTAGGGAAAAAAAGTTCTTTTTATTATTCTTGGTTTTGAGGCAATATTATTTCTCGTGAAATGTGTTTTTACTGCACACCTCTCCTCCCCACCTCATTTTCTGCAGCGTGCAGATATTCTGTTCTTTTCATAGCTTCTCTGGTGCTGGCTGTACAGATGATTATGTGTCACAGAGACCTGAGAACTGCAGGATGCAGGACAGATCACGATGAAAACTCTGCCTATTAGATGCTAATGAAAAAAGCTTATGAAATAATAACAATAATAAAAGGATTATTTGCAAAACCCTAATCATTATGAAAGTTGCCATTATTTTTTAATTGAGATGATAAACCTGTTGGGATTACCCTGAAAATGCTTCTTGTCTAAGATTAAAGTGCAATCACTTTTTATACTATGAGTACAATAGTTTACTAGTTGTGCATCTTTGTCTTCTGGATCAGTGAATAACTGGTTCAAGCAACGGCAGGAATTCATTCATCCTTGACATCTGAATGAGTAAGGGAAGAAAAACTCCAAAGATTTCCTGCAAGAAGGAAGTCTCTTCTCCCAAGACTGTATTTGTCAAAAGTTTCATTGTCCATTTTCAGTCCTACTCTGATGATCCACACAAGATCATGAGGAACACAGCTTTCTGGGACTGTTGCTGCATTCACAGCCACAAGCCTCATGAAGCCTAAGATATGAGGTAGCAGATATAAGATATGCTGTCAAAACAGCAGGGGTTCATTAAATGTAGTCACTGTCATAGCACTTTGTTCACAGGAATGTAGAAGGATTCACTAATGAGGAATGACTTCCAAAGGTAAACATACAAAATACAGTTATATGATGACAAAGAAGGTGTCTAAATAGCACAGAGACTTTGGGAGATGTCAGCATCTTGGAGATGAGTAAGCTATTTAAACTGGTACAAAACAATACTTGGAGCATGGGGATGTATTTAAGAAATGGAAATACTAGGGTTATTAGGGGAGGAAGACATCAAAATACTGATGATAAAATAGTTTATCTAGAATAGGTGCCTTTTCAGTAGATTCAACTGCTCAGGCTACATTTAGTTAGAAGAGAAAGTAATCTCTGTTAGGGAAGTCTGCCTTTCTAGCTTTAACTCATAGAGAATGTAATTCAGCTACGGCATCCGAGTGGGTTCATGAAGAATTCCTTTTTCCCCCCTCACTTTTGTTCATATTTAGTTGCTGTCTGTGCTCACAGAGAGCTGAATGCACACCCGCATGGCAGTAGTTAAACATTCCCTTGCTAATGCTAAGGTATGTCACAGGCTCCATAAAAAACATTCCTACTTTTCCCATCCTGTTAGCTTTAGTCAGTAGGGTATTAGAAAGGTAAGGTCTAGCAGCAAAACAAAGAGCATCAGAATAGTTTCCAGTACTCATCTCACATATCACTCAAATCCAGGAGCCTTGAATACCTAGTGAAACTCTGCTGCAGGAGTCCAAAAAGCTTCAAATAAAGTACACTAAAAATGTTGGCAACTTTTGTTGACTTACATGAAACTGGTTGCTACCAATATCCCATCATCCTCTGAAGTCTGATCATCTAAAAAGCATGGAAAAGATCCTCAAATACCCCAAGTGGCTTGAAAAATCTTTGTTTTCAATATGGATTTTCAGTAATTTCAACTGAACTCAGTCTCAGTAGTACATTCATTCTCTATTAGAACTGACAGTGACAATGAATTTCATGGAATCATAGAATGGCTTGGGTTAGAAGGAGCCTTAAAGACCATCTAGTTCCAACTCCCCAATGGGCAGAGATACCTCCCACTAGACCATGTTGTTCAGAGCCCCATTCAGCCCGGCTTTGAACACTTCCAGGTATGGAAGTCATGGGGTAGCCATGACTTCTCTGGGCATTGTGTTAATGTCTCATCACCCTCGCAGTAAAGAATTTCTTCTGCCTGTCTAATCTAAATCTGCCCTCTGATTTGTAGCTATTAAGTCATGGCAGCTGGTTAGTTTGGGTTTCTCTTGTGGCATTGCGTGCTTTTCACTTTTAGAGACAGGATAGTTAAGGGATTACCTTTGGAAATTGTTCCTTGATATTCTCCAGTACCATAATTTTGTTTTTGTGGTTTGTTTTTTTTTTTTTGCACATATGTGGGAAAGTGAGGATGCAGATAACAGAAGATTCTTTTTCACCTTTCAGTCTCTCGGATAGTGTTTATAGGTCTGGGCAGTATCTTGTGAGCAGGTGTGACACTGTTATGTCTACAGGACTCAGCTCAGCTCCAGGTCAAAAAGTGTGACTGTGTTAATAAGGTTACAAGTCTGAGCTCTTATATCTTGCTAATACTGAGCCTGTTAGTATGGGTTTGGCCACAGGCGATGCAGTAACTCTGCTTACTGCTTGGCTTGGAAATGCAGGCCCCAGTAGCACACATCACAGCATTCCATAATGCAGAGAGAATTACTGCCTTCTCCACTCGTGAGTGGAATTGCCACCAAAATGTATTTGGAAGCTTTGTGCTTCCCTAGTGGCAGTAAATGAGTTGTCTCTTCTACATACAGAGAATACCACGAGGCACACAAAAACATACAATGATGGGTACTCATCCCTTTGGAAAGGAGAATAATAATTCTTTCCAAAATCAAAGAATCTCAAGAGAAAAAACACTAAGAGAAGTGCAAAAGAAGGATTTTGCAGCTTCACAGTCCAGAGGAATATGTTTGTGTTTATCCCCTCGCTGTGGGGTTCAAATGGTGCTACACTGCAGCTCGTCCAACTGGCACTTCCCTGAACACCGAGCATTGGCTGCAGAATGTGCAGATTTCACGGCAAGATTTTTATCTGTTGGATATCTGCAGTTGGAAGGCTGTTTGTGTGCACATTTCAAGTAATCCAAACTTCTTCTGAGATCAGTTAGTAAATTATAAAGATAACCATCTCAAGCCTCAGCAGAAGGTTAGGGGTCATTTTGGGCTTTTTTAGGCTGCCAGGAGAGAACAAATATGACTTTTTCCAAACTGGCATGCATCCTCATAACAAGTCCTGGTGCTTTTTATTGACTAACTGGACTGTGACCCTTGAAGCCAGTATTTTGTGCTTAGAAGCACACATTATGCTGCAAAGGGTTGGGAAATTACAGATTGTTATCAATAATTAGTATGGAGCTTTTTTGCCATTTACTTAGCAAAAAGACAGAAAGAGCCTGGGTCAGTGGCAGTGGTTCAGGCTTGTCACTTTTCATCAGCTTAAGTGCTGAGAGCAGATGTGAATCAGGTTACAGCTAAAAGCTTTATACACCAGTATTCACAGCCAAGAGTGCATCGCATTTGGTTAACTTTTATACGTTAGGATTCCTAAAAGGGGAAGGCTCTTGATGACTAAGAATCCATTTGAGGTAATGAGAGCTTTCTTGGAGCTAATTGGCCAACTTTGTTAAGGAGTACATGCAAATAACCTGAATCTTGCTGCAAGCTATGCTGACAACTCAGTAGCACCCAGTACTGACAAAAACAGACTACAACAAGCTTCAACCCACAGTATCATGCAGCTCATATGAGCATCTCCACCCCCTTTTTAAGCATATAAGTCATATTTGTTGATATTAATATCCAGTAGATGACTATCTAATAAACATAGCACTCAAAAAAACATGTATATGCATGCAAAAGGGGGCTTACTCTCTGGAATAGCTCTTTAAATGGACTCATTCCAAGACAGCTCTTCTAAATTTTCTGTCTCCATCCAACTGCTCAGTTAGCTGAAAACAAGTAATCATGCTTAGAAGATAAAGCATTCTTGTATCTTCTGGGAAGCAAATTCCCATTTTGCATTTGGAAGTGTTTGGAGACTGGCTACAAGAACATCCATCTGCTTGCTTGCCAGAGCAAAAGGAGCTACATACCTGTTATAAAGCCTTACACATCATTTCATAAGTTTGTTGCACTCCACTGGGGTGGCAGAACTAGTCAACACCTTCCTAGTTTCAGTTAATTAGATGACCTAATTTTTAACCATGTTTTGACATGGGGATCTGTGGATACACAAATCATGAGTCCAACGCAGTAATATTATGCTTTAAAGTGGTTCAAGACAAGTAAAATGAACTTGCAATGATCTTTAAGATCCTTTCCAATCCAAACGTTTCTAAGGTGCTATCAGCATGAGTCTAGGTCAGCCCCGCAGATACTGTTTTTGTTATCTGGCATATCCTTCTCACCCCAACATAAGAAATCATCCCATCTGTGCACAGACTTACAGAAAGGTATGGAAAAAAAAGCAGTATTTTTTGTAAAACAATTTGCAGTCTGTATTAAGAGCTACATTTTAGAAAGCTCCCAACTGCAGCTGTCAAGCAAGAAATGCAAATAACAACTCTACGCTGGCTTAAAAGTAACAGCTTTCTAAAACCCTGTTGTCTGTATCATTTCCATGTTTCTTGTCTTTTAGTAACTCTATCCTACCATAAGAAAAATGTCAATTGTCTTCCTGTGCAAATCTAGGATTAATGATGTACAGAACAGATGCACTACAGAAGAAACAGACAGTAACATTTTTGCTTAACATACTAAGTTGTAGATAGGGTTTGAGACTGCATGTAAAAAGTATAAGAGAAAGAGATAAGGTTTCAAAAAATAGCCTAATGGTTCATGTTCTGTTCTGCCCACTATGTAGAAACCTGAATAATGATGACAGCAAATATATACATGTACAAATGCACACAAACAAAAAGGAAGAAATGAAGCAAAATATTTGAGTCTGTTGTAACGCTGCCACTGTGAGAGCTATGGCAATCACTGGCAGTGATCAAAGTCTCATAATATATTTTAGCTGCTAATAGCTGGACCAGTTCCAGCTTGTACTCTAATCCTATTGCCAAATCTGCTGATGGTGTAGAGAAGCCTTGTACATCTCAGGCAATCTGAAAGTGAGAAAAGGCAGCAAGGAAAGGTTAACATCATCAAAGGTAAATTCTCAGATGAACCAGCAATTAGAACAGTGCTAAAAATTCCCCATCTTCACTATTTGAGTGGGACATTGACCATGAGGCGGAGTCAGAAAAAAATAGCAGGAGTCATGGCAAAGTATAAATCATTTTGTTTTCTTCTGAAGTGTGTAGCTTTCATTTCAGCTCTGGTAGAGAAAGGGTGGATAAAGGGCCAGATTCAGACATCTGAAATTAGACCTCCAAAGGAGAGGCAAGTGTCTTTCCACACTTCAATTACAGTCAGAGGAGACCTAATCAGCACAGTCAGTGGAGTCTAGAAAGCCATTTGGCTGGTCAAATGCAGGTGTCTATCTCAGGGCCAGATAAATAGCCCTCTAGGCTTCATTGTCTCCATTGAATAGATCAAGTTTAAAAGGAACTTTGCCATCTAGCTCACAATTCAATTCACAAGACACTAAAATTCATCTGGTTGAATGTGCTGATAAATCCTGTTCAATGCTTATTTTTTTATATCTATATTTATTTTGACATGGCACTTCCCAGGTCATGTGCATGCCTGTATTAAGATGAAGCAGTGAAACAGCTCAGGCACAGCATATCTCGGACCATACAGCATAGCCCATAAATGGGCTACAGGAAAGCTGGAGAGGGACTTTTGACAAGGGTAAAGGGAGATAGAAGAGGAGGTAATGGCTTTATATTTACAAAGGGCAGGTTTAGAGTAGGTTTAGATTAGACATTAGGAAGAAATTCTTCACTATGAGGGTGGAGAGGCACTGGCACAGGCTGCCCAGAGAAGTTGTGGCTGCCTCATCCCTGGAATAGTTCAAGGTCAGTTTGGATGGGGCTCTGAGTAACCTGGTCTAGTGAAGGTGTCCCTGCCTATGGCAGGGTGGTTGGAACAAGATGGTCTTTAAGGTTCCTCCCAACCCAAACCATTCTAGGATTCTATAGTTTACCTAAACCAGCATTCTGGGATATTACAGGTTTCTCTGTCAATATTACAAGGCAGCCAAAAACTGCACACTGCCTTGATTGCTGTCCAACTGCAGATTTTCAGGAAGATAATAAGCAATACATTTTTCCCAAACTGAAAAACATTTCACGCACTTCTACATTCTCTTCATTCTGATAATGCTCACTCCTTCATACTCGTCTTCCAGCTTATCATACTTTAATGAATTCCTCCCATGCATACTTAGAGATATACAGATCTGAGATAGCAAACCAAGGCCAGAGCAATGAAAGTGGAGTACTGAAATACAAGTACCTCTCCAAAATTTGTAGCAAACATGTAACACAATCAATAAAACCCATTTTACAACAATCTAAACCCTATTTATTGTATGTTAAGGGTTATTTTATTCAGTTGTCTTTTTTTCTTTCCCAAAGAAACCTCTTTGTAAAGAACAAAAAGCAGCAACTTCTACAAAACAGATATTATTCAAAATAACCTGCACTCACAGCTTTTCATCTTTCCTCACCTTGAATCAGAAAAATCTCAAGTGAGAGCATATTATGTTCAAACAGTTTGCTTGACCTCATCTAAAACAGTACACCAGGAGGAAATGAATGGAAATTGTCTTTATTTTTCATAAAAGCTTATTCTGTCCTTGAACAAAGTGCTAACAAGGAAACATTATACTCAATTAAATTGTTTATTTCTGTAAAGTCTCCAGGCCAATGCATTTTGTTAATGGTTATGTGGAATCAAAAGCAGCATTTTTACAGGAGACAGAAAGGGCCAAAATTTGACCCTAAACTGGTCATTTTATTTACACTTAAATTCCTGAAATGTGCCAAACTCTGTGTAGCAATCAAAGCTAAATGATAAATTCCCCACCTCCTTATTCTGGTAGAAGCAGCTCCTATGAGCCCCATACTATGGTTACACAGATTGGGAACAAATGTAGGAATTGAGAGGACAGATGAAACCTCAAGAGTTCCTGCATATAAACCTGCATTTAAATCACTAAAAAACAGAAAAACTTTCTCCAGCCAATCATTTTTGTGCTGTATTTTTCAAGGTACTTTTATAAAGGAGGTCATGCATGCCCCTTTTGGTATGAGATGGAGCCCATTAAACCCGCTGAGTTGTAACACAACAGCAATGACACTGTTAGCTCGAATAATCAGCTTGAAAACACAACTTTCTTCATGGCATCAGTTCCAATGGTTTTAACAACCTTGTTGTTTTTCCACTGACATCAGTGTATGCTGAGAAGGTGTGAGAAAGAGAGTAAGAAGTGGGCAAATCTGGCCTGTTTGCCAGAACAGCACCACAGAGTATAAGACATTTGCACATGTCTTTTTGACTAAGTAATTTCCCACCTGTCACAGGAGAGAGTCAAATACAATTCTTAAATCTTTGATATACCCTGAGGTTCCACCACTTCATGTCTCCTGAAACACCAAATTGTTCATTTCTCATTAATTGTCCTTTATGCAGAGAGTTTTCAATTAAATTGGGAGTAGTGTTACACTACTTACTTTGTGATACTAGCCCCCAAAGATTAATAGATTGTTCGTAATTTCTGAATTGTCGTCTGTGTTCTATTACACTCTCATCATTTGTTCTGATTATGAGACCAAACTAGGAAGTGTCTCAAAGAGAGTGGCAGTAGCCATCTGGATCCCTGGGGGAGCCATTTTGGCAGAAAGAATGGCTAACTCAGTCTGAATGCAATGACAAAACTGAAGTGATTGCACAGAAGCCTACAGCTCCATGGAGGATGCCATCCAAACTTAGGTTGCATTTACTAACTAACTCCTAAACAATGTCATCCAACAAGGTGTCTTTGTGCACTATCAGCTCTGTGCACTTCTGAGGTAGTGTGGGGTTTGCAGTGTTGAAAAAGAGACTCAAAAGAAAATAATAACCTTATAATTTTAGGAAAACCTGATTTTTAAAACTAAGTCTTCTGAAAAGACAACAGTAAACACAGTAATTGGAATCTATTTGTTTAAAGGAGTCATATTGTGTCACTAACCTTTTATACTTACTACCCTGCTTTTATCATTCTTGTGTCCTCACAACTTTGCTAAGATTAACTCTGTGCTCTGAAATATTACAGATTTCAGAAAAAAAAGTATGGTTTTATAGTCACAATCTTGTCACCAAAAAACAGCTTTACTCAAGATGTTAATAAAGATAATTTATCCTTTAACCCTCTTGGGTTTGAAAATAATTCTCCCTACAAAGAAGCAGAGCTATAATAATCTCTTGCTGGGATCACATCAGCTACCAAAGCCCCAGTGATTGTCCACCATCATCAGTGGTTCCCTCCAAGGCTCTGAAAGATCACAGACATCTGACATAGCTCATGAACAATGACGTTCTTCGCAACATCTCTGTAACTTTTTTCCAGTAAGACAGGGTTTGGTTTTGGGAAATAGTCCATGTTTTGATCTTTTTGTCCTGTGAGCTCTGAGGCCTCCAGTGCAAGACAGCCATACACATGTGCAACCAGGTGCAGAGGGGGGGTCACAGATGCATCTGAGGGATGGAACAACCCTCCTAAGAACACAGGCTGAGAGAGTTGGGGTTGTTTAGCCAATTCTCTTCTGGAGAAGAGCATGCTCTGGGAGAGACCTTACTGCAGCCTTTCGGTACTTAAAGAGGCTTATAAGAAAGCCCTTCCTCCTCCTTCATCTTAGGTTTTATTGTTGAGAAGAGCCCATGTGATATGGAATACCATTTTGGTCAGTTTGGATCAGGTTCCCAGCTGTGTCCCCTCCCAAGAGCCCAGCTTGCTGGTGAGGAGGGAAGATTGGAGAGACAGACTGGATGCTGTAGGGCACAGCCCAGCAGTAGTCAAAGCACTGGCACATTATCAATACCCTTCTAGCTACCAAGGCACAGCACTCTAAGGGCTGCTAGGGGGAGAAGTATCTTCATTCCATCCAGACCCAATACAGCATCCAGGATTTTTATTTCTGGTATTTTAACTTTTGGTCCATCTCAATTAAAATCAGTTAGAAGTCAATTTCACAGCTGTTGGTTTTTAAGATCTCACAAAAATGATAATTCAGTGCTAGGCAATAATTTACTTCAGCACAGCAATTCCCAGGATAAAGCTGACACATTTTTAAATTTCTCTCACTCTCCCTTCCTCATATCCATCCTTCTGTAAACCAGGGCTGTGGAAAGGACAATGATCTTTTTTCTTGAGAAGTATGGGAAGGAAGGAAGGAAACTACAGGATCTGTTTAACTCACCCACAGCCACATCTCACTGAAATTAGTTTCCAGGTATAAGGTGAACAGGACCTGTCTGTGCCTTGTCCATTGAAATCTGAACCCTCCTTGTGCTTCACTTTGCCTACACTAACGGCATCTCATGAAAAGATGAGCCTGAATGCAAGACATTCCCAGACTGGAGCTTCAGAGGGTATTTTTTTAATGTGAAATCTCCTTTATCTTGGTTAAAATATCAGAACCATATTTATATTTTGAAACCTATCCTAAGCACCTTCCTGATGGATCAGAACAAGATTGGTCCTCTGGTGAAATTTATTTTTTAAATAAAGGTTGAAAAAATTGTGCTCGAAACCTTAGACACATTTTGAAGTGGATAATTAAACTCAATCACCCCCATGGGGGGTGGTCTTTAGTGCAAGTCGGTTGCCAGTTAATATATTGTATGCTATTTCTTTCAGGTTTATTTGGTTTATATGGGACTGCATAGAATTAAAAATAGATGGGGTAATAGTTGTTAACTAAAGTTAGGTACTTGGATTGCTCAGAGGGGTGAGAAAGATGGAGGAGTACTACACCCTGAATCACCAAATCCAGCCAGGGGCTGCACCTGGATGTCACATTCAGCAGTGTGATGCAGAGCACCGCTGGAATGCAGCCAAGAGAGGGATGCCGTGGGGCTTGGTTTGCTTCTCTGAGGAGCAGAGGAGGACGTACCCAGATCCAGTGGAACCCAATTCATACATCTTTTTAGAGCAAATCTAAGCCCAGCATTGCAAAACTTGAACATTGAATCATTAGCTCAGCTGGTATATTACTGACTTCTGGTAAATCTCAAGCTGATCTTTCCTCTGGGACAAAATTCAGTTTATTTGTATAGCAAGTATCAAAATTATGCCTTGATCTCAATTAGTTGCTAATGCTATATGAACACTCATCTTTTATAACCACAGTCTACAGAGGCCTGACAAAGGGTCAAGTAAAGAGAATCTGGGTTTAGTTGAATCCTGATAAAGCTCTGTTTTCAACACCAGGTCTAAACATTATCCAAGTTTACCTTCCCTCTCTTAAAGACCATGCTTTCATCACCAATGAATTAAACAGTTCCCACAAAGCTAGTGGGATTATGCATGTACAGCACTAACTCATAATTGAAGCACATCCATTTTCTTCAACATTATTCTCACATCTTTTCCCCAATGACTAGCTACCACTTAGTTCTACATAAGTTATTAAAGTAGATCATATGCCATCTGCCTTCAACCTTATCCTCCATTACCTATGTTTGACATGGTTAGTTTTGAAGAGGTCTACAACTGTAATTAATGTATTCCCAGTCATCTACTCAACATGGAGACAGCCTTTGTTTTATTTTGTAAGGCATTCTGCGCATCAAGGTAAGTTTTGATGCAAATTATCAATTACTGTATCCCAGTGTATCACTTGCAAAGTACTTTTAGATGGTGAGACATGAATGCCACTGTATAAACACTTCTCATATATTCCTGATGTGGACAAACATGCCTTAACTGCAGCCCACTACTAAATAAAAAAAAAAAAAGCGCACCATTTCAAAGAGTCAAACATCTGCCCAATTCCAAAGGACAGCATCAGAGCACTTAAACAAAAACACAGCAGGGAATTTAATCATGAGAAAACTGAAGTGAAAGAAGGTTTTGTATGGGCAGAGCTAGTTTTAGTTCTTTCATGGCAAAAATAAAGGGGTCAGAGAGATCAAGAGGTCACCCATTCACAGGTTAAAAAAAAAGGAACAAAAAGGACTTTTCTATAATCTACTATGCAGTGCTAGGAAATGTCCAGATCAGGGTTTCCCCGCCCTGTATTCTACCCACCTTGAAGGATAAAGAAAACAAAATCCTTGGGCTTCAACCTCCCAGCCAGCTTTTATCATAATCCATATTATTCGCAAAATAGACTGGAGGTGACTTATGTGGTGACCTCTCACCACAACTCAAAATGAGTCTTAATGAACTAGGGTAATTCATTCCTCTGGCAGAGCTTATGAGATAAGGCAAGACTGCACTGGTGGGCTCAGCAGACTGAAATGTTAATCTTTTGTAGTCCTTGCTCCAGGGGACCCCCAGGTCAAATCCTGGTGCTGCCGAGAAGTAGAAGTGTCTTTGTTTGGGGTTGGAGAAGCATGGTTCTTGATTTCAGTGTTGCCATTCACTCTGCAGAATGTAGTGTGCGTGTGTGATAGTAAAAACAGCCTGTAAAGTTATTTAAAACCATACAACAGAACTTTCTGTTGAAAGGCAGAGAACAAAGGCTTAAAGTAAGAAAAAAAAAAAAAGGGAAAAAAAAAGGAGGGGAGGATATTTAAGGAGTCTGAAACAAAAAAAGACAATAAGGCTGTGGTCCTAACCTGCACTTCTGGCCCTTGTCCTCCTCTCTGGGTCATTAAAAATCCACTGTGACATTGCTTCAAGAGTTAGAAACTCCAAGTGGAATGGCTTTGACTATTCATTACAGTAAGGGAATGCATACCATTTCACCCTACAGTAGGAGCAAAAGCATGATTCACCTTACCAAATGTGATAGGATGTAAACATCTCTCATTTTCTCTCTTTCCTGCTCCTAGATAAGCTAGCTGCTTCTGAACTCCAGTGTACAGAGTAGTCATTGGGATGTCTTCCTTTGAATCAGTAAAAGAGAGGTGTGGAGAAAGATAAGGATCAGTTTAAAGTTACAGTGGAAAAGTATGGAGCAAAAAATTGGTCTGAAATTCCCAGACTTCAAGTTCCTGCCTTAGTTTGCCTGCTTGTGCTTTTCTTTCTCTTGGTCCTGGCAGCATTTGCAAGGCAGCAAAACCAGTGAAAAGGTATTTGGACATCTGACAAAAAAAAAAAAAAAAAAAAAAAAAAAAAAAAAAAAAAAAACCACAAAAAAAAAACAAAAACAAAACCCCC
>VWZV01010744.1:713758-835231 GCA_013397155.1 Irena cyanogastra | reverse complement strand
CCCCCCCCCCCACCCCTGACTGAGAAGTCAGTTCGGTGTGTTGCCTCACTTGCTAAATTGCCACTTAGAGGAAGACACAGTTAAACATGGTCACCACTGGAGATACGCCTCCTGTTAAGTGATGAAGTCGTCAGGTGGCCACTAGATAAGCCAGCTAAAGAGGGTCAAGAAAGCTGTCCTCCACTTGATAGCAGCATCTTAATAGCTTTCTAAAAACAGTAGGACATCAAGTACCCAGACAATTTAATTTCACTTCTCAGCTGGAAAATAAGTACAGTACTTAGTTTCATTCAGAAAAGAGAGGGAAAAGGAGAACTCATCTGCCCATTGATTCATTTGTTCACTCATTACCTGTGTTAACTCCAATGTACTGTAAGCTGCAAACTTTCAGGAAACTTTCTATGCCAATATGCAATAACACTTTATCATGAGTATTTTCCCTGACACCTTTGTAAGCTCTTAGCTTGCTTGGCTACCTTGTTATACTATAGGAAATGTCTCAGTAGCATTCAGAGATGATAGTAATTGCATAAATGTATTCCTGCTACTCTGCAGAGTAGTGATACAGTTAATAACATGGATGTACTGAGTGGGCACCTCTATCTCCTTAAGCTTGTGAAAAAGTCTGGTGCTAAGTTAGTTTTCCAATTTGACATAGATTGCAAGAAATTGTGAGCCACTTAGAGTCTTCCAGTGTTTCTTGCAGACTTGCACAGACACAGACACACTGTTAAATTACATTCTCTAGTGAATGTAAATCTAATCTAGTGAATCTAAACAGAAATCTGGAGACAGTCCAGATTTTCCCAGCTTCTTCATAAATGGTTAAGGACAGATTTTCTTTCATTTTGTCATTAACTGGATTTGGATGATACTTCATTATGCAAACAACAGTGTTTGGAGATTTGCCTTCTTATTTTTTTGGAATAGATTTAGAAAGTTGCCAAATGACTAAGATAAAGCAGAGATTTGCTTTCTACCTTGCTCAATCTTCATCAAAGTGGGACTGCAGGCCCAGAGACCACCAAAGTAAAGATTCCAGCCATAAGGCTCCCCATAACAGAGCCACTGATTGGTGGCAGATTAATGAGCGCTGGCACCAGGGCAACAGTCTGGAGTGGCAAGAGCAAACCTGTGATTTATCTGCCTAATTTAGGACGTGTTGTATATAGTGACTTATAGTTGTATTTGAAACATCTTTTGCTCCAGTGATTTGGTATGGCTACAGCTCTTCAGCCCTGCATACTAGACTTGATAAGCTGAAGACATGCCTATAGGTCTACAACTTCATGGAGAGGACTCCATCAGTGCTGGGGATGCATGGCATCTCAACACAAGAAATAATGCTTCTTACTTGTCTTAATGAAACTGTTTTGCCTGGTCAACTAAAGTCTGTGTGGTAACTAACAAACTTTAATAATGTTATTAATTATTAGGGTGGTCAGAATTGTCCCTTTCAGTTTTCTAAGCTATGATATATGCTTTTTCAAATCACTGAATATAAATGCTTTTAAATAGGACAGCCTGGAAATCCCTTAAAGTGCTCCCACCAATGTTGTACTGCCAGAGTCCTCTGTATTCTGTGCAACTTCACAGCCAAAAATCTCATCAAGGTACCAAATTAAACTGTCATGCTGCTCTGTGACTTCTGAACTGCTGATACGCCCCAGCTGTAATGCATGTTATTAATAACACCAAGTTGTCGGGAAAACAGTTTCCAGGTCATATTGTAAAGGCAGCTAATTGGTAACAATGAATGACAGATTCCCTTTAAAGTTCTGGAAATAACTGGATGCAAAGAATGCCACATGATGCAAAATATAGAGACAGACAAGACTAATACTAATTTTTGTCACAGTTTTACCTAAGACCCTTCTAAAAAGCCAAACCAAAGTATTTGCAGAGAATCTAAAGCATTCAAACACTTTACTTTCCAGACAGGAATTAGTTTTCAGGCAACATAGCAGGAGAATGAATAAATAATGTGGGTCACGGTTGATTATTATTGTTAATCTATAATAACTAGCTAGCCAAACATAAAGTAAAGGTTAAATTTCCAGAGGTGTTGAGATACTATTGATAGATTCACATGCTCAAATTAAGACCACCAAGCTTATACATCTGATTCCCTCTTTAACCTTTGGAGAAACAGAGGCACTGCTGGGGCATAATTCATCACATTTGCAACAATGTTGTGCTGCAAAGTTGTGAACAATGCCTCCTTTAATAGTGCCTCTTCTTTAACACCAAGCCTAAATATAGACCAAAGTGCTTAGCATAGATGGAGACTTTGAAGCTTAAGCAAGATGAATCACGTTTTTGAAAATGAAAGCCAGGTAAGAGTGGCCTGTCCAGAAAGACGGGTGGAAGGGTGCACTGCATATGCATCAGGTCAGTAAGTCGAGGAGTCAAATTGTCCCAGGCTATGACTTCTTCCTTAGTGGTCACAGCTTCATGAACAGGAAAAACAAAAAACCCATATAAAGAACTGTTTGAACGGCTTCTGTTTATTGCTCATCTTATTAAACTAACCTGCTATACCAATTTTGCATACTAAGGAGTAATGTATAGGCCTCTGGGATCTGCCTTTCAGGCATCCTCCAGAGACTGGGCAGACACTTGGGATTTGAACTGTGGTAAGTAAGGAGCAGGATGCCTATATTATTCTAGTTTGAAGACAGGAAGGGATTTAAGCAGTACACAAGTGTAGTCATATCACTCTGCAGCAGGGTGAATTTCATCCTTGGCACCTCAACTCATCATCGGCAAAATGATTCAGAGATATGCTGGCTATAAGGGCAGAGGGATCTACCTCCAGCCCTTCACAACACACAGACAAAACAGCTATTCCCAAGAGGTGGATTAAGCCTTCTGAAAGATAGCTAATCTTGTTTTAAAGAGCCAGAATGATGATAAGTCTAACACCAGTCCTGGTAAGGTGCTGCAATGCTTAATTACCCTCACTGCCAGCAAACTGCCCTTTCCTTCAAGGCTGAATTTGTTTAACTTTGTATTCCAGCCAATGAATCCTGTTATGCCTTAGTTTGCAAGACCAAAAAGACCTCCCTGTCTAAAAGTTTATCTAGGCATTGGTGCCTGTGTATGGAAGCCAAGCCCTTGTCAATTTGCACTTCGATGAACAGCAGACAGTGACTCTGTAACCTCTGTATCGTATAGGCTGTCTCCCTGGATCTTGTTTTCGGGCCTCCTTGCAATTCTTTGAAGTTTTCATTCACTGCTCTTCAACTCAGTGGAGGAGAGACATAACAGGAGGACTGCAGGGCACCCTGGGCTTGGTGCACACCTGGGGGATCATGTGGGTATGGGAATGCTTGACCTCCAGCATGCAGAATGAGAACTAAGCATGGCTGTTGGGTTTCGCTTTGCTGTCTTAACAACTGCCGTCTGTCTCCATCCAATCTTCATCACGGCCAGCTGTCTTCCAGTAGAACCACATAATTCTATCTATTTTAGAGTAGATGATTTGGTCTGCACAGAGATTTCTGAATTTTAACTACCTCTTTGTCAGATTTTAACTGTATATTTTAATTATATATTTAACTGGATATGCTTTTTCCCCTACTCCTGAGATCCACATAACAATTGCTATATTGTACACTGGTTTTTTAAAGTATTTATCTAAATTAAATTTACTGCCACATACTCTCACTGGGTAACTTCTTGTCTTGTTTTTAAAACTGGATTCCTGACATGTTAAATGGAAACTGTGTACAAAGTACAAAACATATTCCACATAAGTTTAACTAATTAGTTGTCTTCTCTGTCTGAATTACTGTTTCAGTCTTCTTCCTCTTATACAGAAATTCTGTCCTCAACTAGAGCCAATTTGATAATTTCTCTGCTACTTGTGTTGAATCTCTCTTAATACTGAAAAAATGTAAAATTATACCATTATTTCACAATATTTAAAATATTTATAGCATAATAACATACAATGTAATATTTTCTTGTCATTTTGACTACCATTGATCTATTACTAGAGAAATTTCCAGTGAATTTTGTGCAAGCAGAATCTACCATTTTTTTATCTTTTTTCTTTTTACTGGGGGTGCAGGTTTGCAGACACTCAACAATCAGGTAATATATCAGGAAAATTTGGAAAAAACTGCAATCACCTTTCTTAGATTAGGGTTGTTTAAGAGCACTGAGGTTCAGCCTTGGTTGAAAATAACATTGTGAAACCAAGTGGCAGCAGAATCGTACAAATAACGCATCCTACCATGAGTCTGGGTATGTGTTGCCCCTCTACTCCATTTTGGTGAGACCCCACCAGAAGTGCTGCATCCTGCTCTGGAATCCTCAGGAAGAAGCAAGTCCAGAGGAGGCCACAAAACTGATCAGAGGGCTGGAGCACCTCTCCTATGAAGACAAGCTGAGAGAGGTGGGGTTGGTCAGTCTGGGGAAGATTCTGGGGAGACCTTAGAGCTCCTTCCAGTACCTAATTGGACTCCAGGAGAGCCAGAGAGGGAATTTTGACATGGGCATGAAGTGATGGGCCAAAGGGGATTGGTTTTAAACTGGAGAGATTTAGATTAGATATTAACATGAAATTCTCTATTGTAAGGGTGGTGAGGCAGGAACACAGGTTGCGCAGAGAAATCCTTTAGATGCCCCATCCCTGGAAATGTTCAAAGCCGGGTTGAATGGAATCCTGGCAATGTGGTCTAGTGGAAGGTGTCCCTGGCCATGACAGGGGGTTTGGAACTCGGTGACCTTTAAAGGTCTCACACAACCCAAACCATTCCGTGATTCTATGAATCTTTAAGGTCAGAAGATGGCAGATTTTTGCATAAGAAAGGGTGACCCTTCTAGTGTTTTATCACCTGAATATGATGGGGGAGGCGGGAGGGAAACGATAAAAGGAACTGTCCCTGAAGAGTTATTCATCAGTTAGATGAGATCACATCTGCAAAATCTGCAAGGTAACAATTCCTGGGACATGCTGACAGCAACACAAACCTGACTGGGGCCCTGAAACTCTAATCAGCTTCACAACACTGTGAGCTGCAAATGCTGTGCCTCACAACAGCAACCCATGGTCACAGTGGTGGATGATTCTCCAACTGCTACTACAGCACTGCAAGACAGTTTTTGGAAAGGCAGGATGAAAAAGGAGACAGCTGATAAATACATAAATAAAACCTGAGGAAGAAGACAGTCTGAAGGGCTGATGACCAAATGGGGCTACATGTTGTAACTAGCCAAAGAATGGCTCCGTCATGGCCTGTATGTGAAAAAGAGAAGAAGACAAAGAGGGAAGACAGAAAAGATTAAGATGGCAGTGGAAATGGGGAAACAACCAACTTGGACAGTAGAAAGAGTGGCGTTCATGAAAAAAATACCCCTACACAAAGGTCATGGGTTAATAGCAGAAGTGGTAAGTGTAAATTATAGATATGTAGACTTGGTAAGAATAGTCTCATTCCCATAGGACAATGAGAAACTAAGGTCTTGTAGAAAAGGGATACTTGAGAAAAAGCTCTAGGTTCTCTCTTGACTCTGCCAATGCCTCTGCCAATACGAAGCTGTGAACAAGCTATTTTAAAATTGTGAGCCTCATGTCTGCTTTGCTTAAAAGATAACTGTGACATGAACAGCAACCAGTTTATAGACATTATTTACATTCAGACGTAATTGTGAAAGTACCTTGCTGTTGTGGGATAATTAAGTATCACAACAGCACTTGAATAAATTTTATCATTATCAGTTTTGAAAATAGGGAAAGTAAGACACAAGAAATGTAAGATCACATGTCTGGCATCATGCACATGTTAAAATCAAGAGTTCAAGGCTCTTTTTTTAGACTGGCTGCCTGGTTATAGAGCAGCTCATTGCAATAGTGTGGAAACAGGATTTCCCCTAAGGTGGGATTAATGCATTACTGCATTACATAAAAAAAAGTGCCAAGAATGAAAATAGGAATTTCTGTCAATCTAAACAAATTGATCATAATCTTACAATGCTTCTTTCTTAGCAGTCAACACCCATTGCCTCCTGTAGAAGCTTGGATTTCAGCAGCAAGCCTCTCATCAGTGGTCCAACAGTTTGCTGGCCTCAGTAACCCCAAAAGCCACTGCTTCATGTCCCCATTTATCTGAGAGCTAACATGAATTCTTCCTTGCTGCAACCAGCATCCTGGCTCTCCTGTGGGCAGTTCTGAGCTCTCTTATCTGATCAGAGTATTTTTGTAGATTTTTCCTGCTGTGGTGGACTGAATACCACAGGCAGAACAGCAAAATATAGCTAAAGCAGGAGGTAAGTGCTCCTTTGCGTGTGCTTCTAAGCAAGAGCACTTCTGTGGTTTTCTGCCTCCCACCACACCCTGCAGCTTCAGAGCTGGTTCAGGGCCAAACCTGGCCTAAAAACCAAGTCCTCAACCTCTTTCTTGCTTGTGGGTATAAAAATTGCCCATGGAGATTATCAAAAGGGAAGGCAGGTCATCTAATACAGATCAGGTGTATTTCTGACATTGCCTCATCCTGGTAATTTCCCCAACAAGACTTCCATAGACCTGTTGGAGAGAGTACAGAGGAGGCCACAAAGATGATTAGAGAGATGAAACCCCTCTCCTGTGACAGAGGTTGTTCAGCTTGGAGAAGAGAAGGCTTCCAGAAGATCTTAGGGCTCCTTCCAGTTCCTAAGTGAGCTACAAGAGAACTGAAGAGGGACTTTTGACAAGGGCACGGAATGACAGGACAAGGTAGAATGGCTTTAAAATAAATTAAGAGAGATTAAGATCAGATATAAGGAAGAAATTCTTTACCATGAGGGTGGTGAGGCATGGTCACAGGCTACCCAAAGAGGTTGTGAATGTCCCATCCCTGAAAATGTCCAAGGCCAGGTTGGATGGGGCTTGGAAACTGATCAAGTGGAAGGTGTCCCTGGCATTAAAACTACATGATCTTTAATGTCCCTTCCAACCGCAGTCACTCTCCAATTCTGTGATTCCAGGCTGCTAAAATACAGTGTGTGTCTAAGCTTGCTCTACGTGCAAAGGCATGATGGGAAGACATTGAACAGGCTGCTAAACTAAGACCCCAATTATGAGCACCAGGATATAATTTCTAATAAGGCAGGATGCAAATGGCCTCCCTCTGCCTTGCCACTCTTTGCAGGCCAAGGTACCCGCCTTTCTGTACACACACACTGGGGACCACTTGTCTTAAAGACACAGATGATGAAAACTTTACGCTGAGCTCAGGTAATGTGCATTAACAAGGTTTTATCTGCTGAAAACAAATGGCACTTTACCATCGTTGTAGTGTTTTAAAAAGATATTCCGTAAAAACCATGAGCTTGTTTTACCAGCATTAAATAAAGAAAGGATCTGGAGAGGGATCTATCTATCCTTCCATCCATCCATTATTAGATGTAATTTAATACTTAATGACATTTGTGATCATCATGCTATGCTTGTAATTGAAAATGAATAATTGAAATTCCAATTACCACAGGGGTCAGTGTAAGGGGAATTCATATAGTATCTTGCTAAGCAATAGCCTAAATTCGCAGTCATGTTAGGACTGCAAACAATGTGTCTCATTCTTCAATTATTTATTGGGAAATGTCGTCTTAATTTCGCTTAGCTATTTCTGCGAACACTCAGGGCATTGTCCTGAAAGACAGAAAATCTAGACTTCCTCATGCTCATTCAGCATCTAGCTGGAGAGTCCTGGATCAGCACTCCTGTGGGGCTCCCTGTTGGCATCTGTCCTTACTAGAGCAGCTGAAGGTACCACCAGCAGACTAAGTGCACTTCAATACAGAACACACATCTGTCAGCATGAGGGAAATGCAAGAAAGCACAGAGCTGCACAAGACCAAGAATACATGATATCAGTGGAGTTAGCCTTAAATAATCGATCAAACAACATCCAGTGGCAAATCATCAACATAACAAAAGAGGCTCATTTTCAGGCTATTAGCTGCTTGCAGTACAAGGAACTTTTCTGGCTTTCTCAGAAATCTGATCCCCTAATGACTGCCGAAAGGGCAACAGGACAGAAAATAATTACAGTCTGTCAGACAGTCTGGCATTCAACCTTCCACATGGTCCAGCAGACGATGTCAAAGATTTGACCTCAAGGGGGTTTAAAGCACATTGTCAGAAAATACTCATCTAAATGGTCTACAGAGCATCCTACAGCTGATCAATGTCTTAAGTGAGCAATACTTAGCAGCTGAAATGTGTTTGATTAGTACATCTAACCCCTGATTGATTGGTTTTCTAAATAATTAATTGCCTTGTTCGTGGGGGAACAAAATAAAACTTTAATAAGTGACAAGGATCTCAGCTTCTCTGTAGCAGGCTACAAGAATGTCAGCCCCGCTTTTCACTGGTCGGCTTAAAGTTCATATATGAAACCACCTGTATATTTGCATCCAGAGTTGCAAATCCAGAATTTCACTGATTTCCTAATACCCAAAATGTGGCTTAGCGGAAACTTCCCTTCAACTTGCTTCAATGCCAGGAATTCTACATATTCCTTTCACTTGTTTTTCAATCCATCTGATCTTTCCAGAAAGATATGACTGGTTTGGGCATTAAACTCTGAACACATGACTTTAAAAAAAGGAATGAATACAATAAATTATATACTCTTTCTTTTTTTTTTTTTTATTAGGCTGATGATCAATTTACATTGGACCTCTGTGTATAGACAAGTCTCCCTTGGCTTTTCTTTGAACCAGTAGAAGCAGGTATCTCCAGAAGGCAACTTATTAGAACAGGTCATAGAGGTCATAGAAGGGAAATAGAATCATGGAATGGCTAACCTTGGGAAAGATCTCTAAGGTCATCGAGTCCACTCATTAGGCCAGCACTGCCAAGCCTACCACTAACCCATATCCCCATGTGTCATATCCACATGCCTTTTGAATACTTCCAGGTATGACGATTCTACCACTTACCTGGGCAGCCTATTTAAATGTATGAAATTGCTCTCATCTGCCTTAAGATGCATCTCTTTCAAGTGCCCAGGTTTATGAAGTCACTCCTACCCAATGAGTTAGGCTCTATGTACTTTGATCAAAAAAGTGCAATGTCTCTGACATCCCACTGCAGATTCAGGTAGAAGGAGACACGCAACCGATGATAACCAGCTCCAGGAGGAGGTTTATATATAGTCTTTTGTTAATTAAATCTGGAGGGACTGATTATTTCTGTAAGTACAGCCTGGTTTGAAATGCAACTAGCAGGACTGAAATGATTTACATCTCTTCTACAGAGACACCAGGGCGAAGGGCAAGAGATAATCATATCACAGTCTGGTCCTCACCCATCCAGTAATGGCCCTCTGGCATTGTCCAATAAAAACAAGTACCACTTTTTTACTAGAAACAAAAAGGAACAGAAGTCTTTGACAGAATTATCTGGAAAAGGCTCATCTGAACATACACATTGCCCTTCTGTGACTAAGGATCTTGCTCCTTCGCTTCTACCACCAGCAGCAATGAGTGCTCCCAATTCCAACCTCAGTCCATTGCACTTTCCCACCAAGACCTAGATTCATCTTTGCAGCAAATAAGTATTTCCTAAATATTCCAAAATATCTGTACCCCAGGATATTACATCAGTACTTTTCCTCATATGGCCCTCAGTTATCCTGTCCTGATTGGTGTTTCTTGACAGGACTGGATAATAGAAGCTAAAGGGACAGTCACTCCACCGGGGCACTCAGGTCCTCACTTTTTTGATGAAGCGGAACATGCCCATAAAATTCAACCAACATCCCTTCCTCTTTGCCACAGAAATGCCACCACAGGAGACAAGAGCATGGCTAAGCCAAGTGCTAGTTGGTCTTCCATACTGAGCCAGCCACTTCCACTTCCACTATAAGTCCATGGTATCAAAGAAGTTTTTCTATATTGCAATTTAAACTTTGAAATCTCTTGGTGTATAAATGGTAATATGTTAAAATGATCTTCGTGTTGTTTGAGCCTGTGCCTTTTTGGGTCAGTACTAGCACACTGCCATCCAGGTCACAATGTTGTTATTAGTGTCAGATTTATAAGGACCATCAGTGGGTGAAGTGTCCTTAGAGAGGCTTTTTAAACAAACGTGATTTCAGCTCATGGAATCAGACCATCATTACATCTCTCACCAACCAAAGAATGTTTGTTTACACAAGAGGAGGCCACGGGTCAGAGGCAGAGAGCAGAAGCACAGACAGTGCAAATCAATATTTTTAGATAGTCTACTGTTAAATAAACTGTAAGACCAGGCCCAGCTGGTTTGCATCAGCTTCACCACTCTTAGTATAAAGGAAGAAGGACTGTTTACTTGTATTGCAGTTATGGATCTCGGCACAGTCATCTCAATAAACTGCTGCCTGGAAAACCTCACATCTTCTCTAATTAGCTACTCATTGAGAATGTGGAAGAGGTATACAGCTTCTTGGCTTACAAATAAAGCAATTAAAGAGCAATTTAGACATCAGAGTAAGGTCAAATATTTAACTTCTTAGAGCCTTTAAGTAATCAGGGACTGCTGGGTGTCAAACAAGTCATGGGATTGGAATGACCTGATCAAGAAAAGCAGTTCTTCCCTCTCCTGATGCTCAACCCAGGATCTTGCCTCCTGGATCCAAGTTCCATCCCTCTTGTGCACAGCAAAGGCCAAAAGGCAAAAAGCTTGCCAGCAGAGAAACAGAAACAGATGCCAGTCTGTTAGCTGACAAATCTAGGAAATCTTTTCTCATTTTGCTGCAAGGTTGGCTGTAACGACACGGTGGGATGGAGGAGCTGCCTTCGCTCTGCTGCAGAGGGCAAAAGGAGTTTGAGTCCCATCACAAGAAATGTCAGGCAGAATAAATTTGCTGCTTGGCTTAGCAGTGACAGCATCAGGTTTTTCACCTGTTTCCTTGTGAGTCATGTCCAACTTTTGGACATGCATTTCCTGTGTATCCAACACAGCCTGGGGTAGGAACTAATGAGAGGCCTGGTTTTGACATGTGTTGATGTACATAGCACAGTTGCCTAGCACAGGTGCTGGCTTGCACATATTTCTGCTCACTGGATTTGTAAGTCAATGGGGGCTCTGGCTCAGCAACCCTCATGTGGAACTCCCCACTCCAGGCTCTGAATTCTCTCAATACTCTGCACAACTTTCAAGAATACATTAAATACCTATAGATCATCTACCTTCTGTGAGAATTGCCATAAGTTTTGTCTGATAACATAGCTAAAGAAGTACAAAAATTCTTTTTTTTTAACCAGCAAAGATTACAATGAGGTTTCTTTTAGCCTGTCATGCCTGCTTCCTCCCTTCTTAACTTCTACATACTATTTTTTAAGGCTTAACCTTTAATTTACTTTTTTCCTCATTGAAGTAGTCAGAAAATACTTTTTAATTATTTACCAATTAAGGGACAAAAACTCAAAGGAACAATCAAGTTACCTAAAGGCTAAAAAATATAAGCATTTCATTTTCTTTGATAGGCAAAAAACTTCCAAAATTGTCTTTTAAATCATAACGGTAAATGCTGATTGAAAAGCTCAATCCCATATCACTCCAATGGGCAGCTGGTTAAAGTCTAATCTAGCCAGGATATGTGTGTGATGCCTGCTTTTTTTACTATTATTATTAACAGAAAATATTTATACTATAGTAGAATATAAAATTCCTCATGTAAATTAGTACTATTACTACTTCAACTCTGCTGTACCAAGCATTCTTCTTATCCACGTGTAATAAGACATAGTATTACACCACTTAGTTACATTTAATAATCAAACTTTATTCCCCAGCAAACACCTTATTGACTGCTGCTCTGCTGGCTTTTTGTCACTGCTGTCTTCATTGTCTTTTGATTTTCCAGTTTTCCCTATGTACTTTCAGGGCAGCATTCCCACACGCTGGACCTCATTCATGAAGTCACTCCAACCAGCATAGGCTTGTTATAAGGATAAATTTTGCCTCAGGTTTAAAATGAAGTAATAGCATATTTCACTGCAAAATAAAAATATCACCCACTATCATTATCAGTACTGCATACTGCAGCCACTGGTTTACACTGCTGAAGGGATTTTGCAAGGCTCTGGCTTTGTTGCCCTTTTTGATTCACAAGTTGAATCCCAAAAAATCAAAAAGGAGCAACTATATCTTGGACTGACTTGAGGGAGCTTGCTTACTCTTTTCTCTTTCACAAGAAAAGCAGCCACAAAGCTGAACAGGAACGGAAAAAAAAAAACCCAGAACGGGATCAACTGAAACATTTTGCTTGGAGAGATATATCATGTTTTTCTTTGTGGAGGTTGGATTTTACCTTGGTTCCTTTGCATTTTTATTTCTTTAGGCCAGCAGGCTTAAACCAACAGTTTTTAAAAAGCCACTGAAATATTTTATGTTGATGTTTTTCTAGTTTTCATTTTTTGTTCTCTGGGGGAGAATACTGTTAAAATATATGGATGTCACACCTCCTATACAACAAACAAACAAACAAACAATCCAAAATACTATATGTTTATATGGCCATTAACCATAAGATCAGAGCACATCATCAGCAAGGAATTAAGGCTCACACACACTCAGTACAAATTTGTTCTATCTGGCAAAAAAAGGATGAACTTACAGTAAGAGTTGTCTTCTGACACTTCCTCTGTATAGTCATCATCAAGCTTTACTTTCTGCGACCTCTCTTAGGGATTTTCTACTACAGCCAGATCTCCTGTGTCATGTCTGAAAGTCTACTAAATTTTGGTTTTTTCTTTGCTACCCACTAAGACCATGCATAAGATTTAATCACAGTTGTCTCCAGAAAGAGAGCAAAGGAGGTCACTAAAGAGAGTATGCCCCCTTGACACTGCCGACATTCATGGCTTAAAAACTGCAATGAGCTGGTTTATCTCAACTTGAGTTTCCTAAGCTGGCCAGGCCTTCTCAACCTGAGTATCTGTAACCCTTCAGTAAGCCCCTCTTTGTTCTTCCAAGATATGGACAATGGTACCTTGCACAGTTCCTTATTCTTTTATGCAGAAACATACCAACCTAAACTTTCACAAAATAAATAGATTTAGCTTCAAATCTTGCTGTGCAAAAGGTGAGAAAGGGTTTCTGCTAACACAGGACCTTACTCCTTCCCTGTTAACTGATCTCAGAACCAATTTAAAGGTTGTTTAGAACGGAATGCTCTCTTTCCTCCTTGTTGAAGTTTTTCACCTATGCAGGCAAGAATGCCAGGCAGCCAAGCTACTAGCAAGAATGGGATCATCACCATGTAGCTGAGCTTTTAGGAGATTAATCTCTAGCCCTGATTTTTCAACTGGGGAGGAGTGTCTCTTCTGCATACTGGAGCAATTTCAGCACGAGTGACAGAGAGAGATCCCATGCAGATAGGAAGGAAAATCATATCATTTTAGTCAGCTC
Source organism: Irena cyanogastra (assembly GCA_013397155.1). NCBI lineage: Eukaryota > Metazoa > Chordata > Aves > Passeriformes > Irenidae > Irena > Irena cyanogastra. The sequence goes on along the minus strand of VWZV01010744.1, from coordinate 821,844 downwards.
CAGTCTCTGTCCAAACTTGTCACCCTGTGCTGCTTTTTATTCCTCAGAGAGAAGCAGAGAATTTTAGGCATATATTATGTGGTTTTATTTTAGGTGTGTCTTTTGAAATGAAAAATCTTTCAAACTGAATGTGCTTGTTTCTCTCCACTGACTTAAAAAAAAAACAAAAAACAGTCTATGATGACTGTCTCAGCTGTGAATATTTACATTTGATCAGATGTACCTAATCCCGGCCCGGGTTTCTGTCATCATCTTTTCCAAAATAAACTTGCAGTTTGTTAAGAAACCTCTTTCATACTATCTCAAAACAAAACCTTTTAAAACCCAGGATGAAAAAAAATCAAATTAAACCCTCCTGTTTTTAGACATTCATGTCCTAGAATAGACCCTGATATGTAACCACCACTGTTTGGGCAGCCAGAGGGAGAAACAGACTATAAACAAAACTGAAACAGATTTTATTGATTTTTCCCCATGCAAGCTAAGCCCCATGCAAAATCAAAATCAAACACAGCATATCAATAACTAACAACAAGTCAAGTGCATTTCCAAATTAGTTCTCTCTCCATGGTCTAAGGCATTCCTGCAGTAAATCAGATTAAGAAAGATACCTGCAAATTATGATTTGATGTGGATTATGTCCACGTAAAGATTCATTTCAATAGGTTTGCACACTGATGACCTTGACAGAATAAAGGAATTTACATTATCCAAAAGCCGTTAACTACATATAGTTCTCTACTGCCCTTGCATCATAAAGCTAAAATGTTTTCTCTCACAGAAAAAGAGCTCCCATGGGACTTGTACTCTTACTCCAACATCTAAGCCCTTTCCCCAGAGCTTTGTATACACTTTCACACCTTACAGAGCTATGGTACCCCACCACATCAGAACTCTGGATCTAAGAATAGACTCACAATGAGGGTTTAACCAAGCAAGATTCAGCAAAAATTGAGAGTAGGTCAAAGATATACAAGGAGACACTTACTGTGAACATGCATAGGGTAGGATTTATCCCTCATTAAACTTTGGATGTTGAGTACACCTCCACATGAGCTAGCCATGCACAAATCCTCTGATTGTTGATCTGATACTACTAGCTCCTTCCAGCTGGGATGAAATCCAGCCTGGGAGTGCATCTTAGGATAGAGTCAGGCTAATACAGCTCATGAATTGCTGCACCATGACTGTCCTGTTTTTCTAAAATATCCTCTCTGTGCACAAAGATGCTTCTGCTGGAGTGACTTCCTTGTCATGAACTAGCTTGCTGAAGAAGCCTGACACCAAATAGCTCAAACTGCTATAAAGACACAGTCTTTATCTGTGAAGTACAGATCCTTCCAAAATTGTGTGGATGGAAAACTTCTGAAGTACTTCATTACAGTCCCAGACTCTGCATACTGTCTGGGCTGCTTACATATCTTGCATTTTAAATTCCCTGGATTTTTTCTTACAAATAAACATCTTAAAGGAAGGACAATTCAATTACATTTGGTCAGGTTCGAAAGTCACTGTAATTGAATAATAATTTGCCGTGAAGTATGGATGTGAGTCCTCATGCTTGCCTCTTGACCTGAAAGGATACGGCTAGTGAAAATGTCTAGCAGATAATTACTGTGAGGCTAACCCTGAGGCTTGGCTATTATTCACAGGTCAATCTCTCTAAGGTAATTCCCAGGATAATATTACTGAAGAAAACACTCCCCCTGCATAATGCAACACCTGCCTCTGTTCTGAGACTGGGGACGGAGGGGTTGAGCTTTACCTGTTTTTCTATCTTTTCATTAAGGTTTCCTGTAAGGCAAGGGATAAAAGCAGCGAGAGGGGGGAGCAAAGAAGAAGTCACTTTGCAACACTGAACCTGCGGTGATTTTATATTTATTACTTGTCAGGGCTATAACCAATCACAAAGTGTATACAGATGAGGAAGACACAAATTCTCAGACTGTGCAACAGGACCAGGTGTTGTGATTGGAGAATGGACGGGGACTGGTTTCAATACAAAAAGTATTTCCTAGCCCAAAAACACTAACAAAAGGGCCTTGCCAGAGCATATAATCCTTTCCTGGGCATAGGATTATACACACCTGACACAATTAGTAAGAACTCATCTTTTTAAGTCTTGACAACACTGTAAAGAGATCGGTGTGCTTCTATTTGGACTGCGAGCAAACCCAGTCTCTTCATGATTCTACTGCAGATGACCACGAAGAAAAATAAACATGTTGAAAAGTGATCTCAGAAGATCACTTAAAATCGTTTCTAGGTCTTCTTTTTGTCAATATACTTACAGGACTGAGGGGGAAAAGCCTTGAAATTGTAGAATCATTTAGGTTGGAAAAGATCTCTAAAATGACTGAGTCCAAGTATTATTAACCCACCACTGCCAAGTTCACCACCAAACCACACCCCCAAGCACCACACCAGGTGTACAGTTTTGTCTATATATATATGTTATAGCACATATCCCCAGGCAGGTATGCACCGTATTTTAGGCAAGGTCAGGATGTTCCCTGGACTTCTACAGCACTGCAAGGTACGTGAGCATGGGACAGATCAGGTCATAATCATGAACAGGGGTGAGCCCAACCTGCTTTATTCCCCTCACAGAAACCTAGGGCTGTAAAAGCTCTCTAGAGGTCATCTAGTTCCTCCCCTTGCCTCGAGGGAGGCTAAACTCCAAGGAGGTCATGCCTGACAGATGTTTGTTTAACTTGTTCTCAGAATGATGGAAACTTCACAATCATTGCAGATAATCTGTGCCTGGTCTTAAGGGTCCTCATCACCAAAAATCTTCCTTTTCCAGTGTTAGAAATCCACTCTTGCTATTGGAAGACAAGAAGAAGGAAAGAGCAACAGGAAAATGTACAAGAGGGAAAAAAAAGATCTAAGGGAGAAAAAGGGGAATAAAAGAATAAAACCCACAGGGGTCCATGGGTTGATTTGCATTAGTTCAAAATTTTGCAACTATGAAAGCAGCACTGAAGGGGAAGTCTAGTTGTCCCAGCGCCAGCAGTAAGAATAATAATTAATAATAATTATGCATCTGGTCAAAGGACAATGGTACAGTAAGGTTACATGATTAGTCTGATCAGCAACATAGAGGAGTGATGGGAAAAGGTATGCAAGGGTCTTAATTAATGCCATTTAAAATGCTATTAATAATGTATGATTAACTACTTAAATATTAGTATCTTTCATTACCTTCTTTTACTTTGCCATACTGCATAGCAGGCAAAAACATCTCTGCCTACAACAGTATATATGTAAAAGTTGTCAGTAGGTTATCAAGCCTGTATTGAGAGACACGAGTCCTGATGTTCAGATTTTAATTTTTACAGATCTCTTTAATTCCCCTTGTGTTAATTATGTTTTTCAGCACTTCAGCTGAAAGAACTGCAAGTATTTTAACTACTTACTATACTCATTAGTATTTTTTGTAATGTTTATTGTTTTGCTTCCAATATTTTTAGAAAATACAGTTGAATGAACTGGTTTGTTCTAGAATAGCAACATAGCATGGAACAACTCCAAAAGATACATTTTAAATTGGAAACACTTGCAAAAGAGGAAACCAGCTATCAGTCTCGAGTTACTACTACTGTAACTGGAAACAACTTTACAACTGCATTTGTATAATTCGTATTATTTTGCCAACACTTTGAAGTTACACTTTCTTCTGTCATTTCTTAAGTCAGCAAGAAACGGTTATTAAAGGCACCTTTTTAAAAAAACGAAACTGTCAAGATGTGGCTTTGAAATCTTTGAAAAGATGCCTGTAATGTATAATGTGCTATAAGCATGTCTATTAAATCACGGCTCTTGTGGCTCTAACACAGAAATACCAGAAAAGAATTCTCTTCACATAGGATCAGTAGCTACACAGTAATGGGAAACACTTGGACTGAAAGGTAGAAGTTGGCTAAAGTAAGCTTCTTCCCATCTGCTTGTTATCAGCAGTTATAGAAGCAGAGCAGGTGACCCATAAATATACGTATTTTTTTTAACTGACAGACTTTTGTTTGGGACTGTGTGACAATGAAGGGTCTTATTTTAATTTATAGATATTGTCCAGGAATTCAAAATTAAACAGCAGCTCTTAGTAAAGAAAAGAGCAGTGGTGGGAGAAACTGAAATTATTTTCCCATGTTAGAATTAAGAAAAACGTTGAAAAAAATTAAGTCCTCAGAATTTTCCAGGCATTTGCTAGAAAATAGAAGAAGCCTGAAATCAATAGAGAAATTGATCAATTAACTCCCCTTGTCCCAAGTAAATGAAATGCCAAGAAAAGTAAAAGTACTGGAAAAGACATGAAGAGAAAAACTTTGGGTGCACAAATAAATCCAAGAGGAGAAGCCAGACATTGAAGTACACTCTATTTAGTACTGAAAGGCACAAATCAAGGATTGAAAGGTAAAGCTAAACACATTCACACTAGAAAAAAGTGTGAATTAGATATCAATAGCGAACACATTTAACCACTAAAGCACCATTGTGTGATGGGATCTCAGGCTCTTAATGTGCTCAGTGCATCTTCAGAAGGCAGGAGTTGTCCATAGAAGTTGCTAGGCTCCAGCTGGGAATGAATGAAATTCCATCACCTCCATTAAATGGGAGGTCAAGGTGGAAGAGATAGTGGTTTCTGTGACCTCGAAAATCTTTGAAATTATGAAACCATTAAATTAGGCTACCGATCTAATTGTCTGGGTCACTTGGAGTTTTGGAGATTTCATACAGGCTTTTAATTTAATATACAATTTACTGTAGTTGAGATAGATTCAATAATTAACCTTTAGTTATTTTTCAAGACACAGCTTCTCTACAAGCAAGGGATTTTTGCAGATTGTAAGTGCTGGTTGGCATTAAGCAACTACAATTTGAAAAAAAGCCTTCAAAATCCCTTAAAGCCATTCTCTGCACTGCATCGTCTTTTAAATATTTTGTCATCAAGAACATTAGTGAATTGCTAAAGCAATTAAATATTTGTTAATTAGCAATAAAGAAAAATCAACTTATGTAATTATAAGCGAATTAAAAACAATGGAATTAATTATTAATACTAAAGATTGGCATTCTTCCCAGAGCTGTAAGTTTAATTTTACTTGTCTTTTTAAAGCTGAATTCCTTCTGTGCAATACGTCCAGCAAAATTATTGATGCTTGTTTTGTAACCAAGCATTTTGCAGATGAATGAAATCTGAAGCACTCCTGCAGCTATATGCCTTGTGCCCTAACCCAGTGAATACGGTGATTCAAATTTCTTTAATATTCAGGTTCTAGCACAGATGTTATTCAACAACAAAGGAAAAACTAAACTAAATCAAATTTTTAAGGAACCTCAGGGAGCCTAGACATAACATTATATTCATAAATAATCTACTAAATCATTAGGGCAAACCTGTTGCAAATAAGCTTTTCCACTTAAGACCAACCTGTAAGATTAAGACTGAGATGTTGAGTTACCCAGGGAAGTGGACACATAACCAAGCCTTCCGGAGTTCAAGAAGCATTTTGACAATGTTATTAGGCACATTGTGTAATTCTTGGGATTGTCCTGTGCAGGACCAGTGTTTTAGTCTGTCCCATTAAATAGCCTTTAAAGTCAAACATGGTCCTAATCACCCTATTTTTCATGATTGTCCAGGCTAGTTCCCCTCGGAGAATTGATCTGTCACTGTGAATTGAAGGTGTGATTAGAATAACAAGTATAGAGTCTGCTTGGTATTACTCCATGATGGAGTAGCAACTGATTTGTCAATATACCTTTCTTGTGCTGCTCTGCTGCTCATTTTAGTGCACATGTAAAACAGAAAGTTAGTGAAGATCAACAAAATTTCTCTTTCTTTGGAATAAAGAGTCATTACTATAAACCAAGTGTGCCCAGGCTGGTGCGTGTGTCTCTGCAACCCAGCCATCAGCCTGAATACCTTTCCCACAGTACTAGTGGTATTTCCTCAGGAATCAGTTTCTATCACCAGTGCCTGCACTGCTTCTATACCTTCCTAAAGGAACATCTGTGGGTAACTGAAGGAGCAAAGTGTTGGCTCCAAGAAGTCATGATCGGACAGTGACCGGGAGAAAAGGTCAACGACATGAATTGCCAGGCTTCACACAGGTTTTACTCAAAGGGAGCCCGTCAAACTGAAGGTGGAAGTAGGTTTCTTTATCTTGGTGTGATCCATATACTCATTTATTGACAAGCAGCTTCTGAACATGCATAGAAATTTAGCTCCCCTCTTCCTTCAGCCCCCTAACCATGCTCCCACAATTCCTACTATCTCATCATCTCTTCATTTCAGCTCTGGTCTTGCTCTACTTGCTGTTTCTCTCTTTTGTTTGTCTTCACTCTTACCCCTCTTTTCTGTGCTGTCCCTCCTGCTCAGATGTATTTTTTCATCTTTTATTTTACAAATTAATCTCTCTCAGGTCTGCCTTCATCATTTCTTGATGGCCAGCAGTGTTGGTGCCTTTCATTTTGTTCCCTGCCTATCAGCAGCACTAAGGTATGAAGCTTGATTAAATAAAACCAAACCTGCTGATAGGCCTGGCCAGGCAGTGGTTTCATACAATTAAATATTTATTCAGATTTAGATTTTTCATGGTTTGCAACCAGTCAAATCCAAATGCCACTTTGTCTTTACATAGTTATCCTATGGTCTCCGTAACATCAGCAGAACAGGCATGCGGCTGTATGTATTCCCATGGCAAAATATATGTTGCCCTCCTAGAGACCATGGTGTTCCAATGTAGCCCAAATATTCATCCTGGATCCTGAAAGAACTTTTTTCTTTTTTTTTTTTTTTTTTGGGGGGGGGGAGCAAAACAATTATACAGCTGTGGTTTTAAATAATTATCAAATGGATATTGAGCTAAAGATCTCTGACGAGATGACAGGACTGTGTCGTACCACCATTGCTTTCTTTCCTGCATTGTGCAGAACCACTACTCCAGGCTTTAAAAAGCCAAGACCATACTTATTTACCCACATGCCTTGGTCATTTTTGAGGGCAGTTAGTTACTTGTATGGCTACAGTTTTATAGAACTCAGTTTTCAATTAAACTCATTTATGAGTGTCAGAATTCTCTGCATCTTATTTCTTTTACAATAGGGGAAGAACAGCAGCAGGAGCATAAAGCATACTTATTCCCATTCCCACTGGGAAGAGATGTATGTCTTCACTTACAGTTGTATGATGGAACCATCACACCTATGAAGGGCAGAGAACCCTCAGTCAAAATGTACTAACCACGGTCTCACCTAGACTTTTCCCGGTCAAGCCATGAAAGAACAGTCCATTTATTTTACTATAAAGTTTGAAAATTAGCAGAAATTGTCAGGGTCACTGTGAACACACAGTGAACACACACTCAATTCCACGCTGGTATTGAAAAGTTGAACATATGAGTAACCAGTGGAGAAAAAAAAAAGGTGTTCTAGTTTTCACTCTAAGATCAAATAGCATTTTCTAAATATTTTGTTGCAGCATTTGACTCAAGCCAGATGTCTTCCCTTGGAAATTTCTGCCTTCTCAAGCATCTTGAGCTAAACAGAGCTGATGATATCCAGTTAACTATCCCTACTGATACTTAAACCTGATGAAATTTTTAAGTCTGTGTTCTTGATTTGTACGTGTTTTTAAAGATCTTCTGAAGGGTTCACATTTATTCACATCTCCACTCATGAACAAAGAGAGAACACAAATCTCAGAACTTAAGAACCTCCCAGGAAAATATCTGTCCATGCTCTGTTATACAACTCTACACTGTAGTAGGAACATCCAGGCTTTATGTGTGCTTAACCCATCCATCAGTCTGGCTCCTTGTACATCAATACCCCAGCAAATAGTGTGCCATATATCACCAGATTCTGAAAAAAGACACCTGTTCAATATCAGTGTCCAATCTCCTGAGTGAAAAAACACATCCAGGGAGTTATTATGATTTCACAAATGTTGTTTATTAATCTGGTGGGCTATAATGTTTGAATTTAAAATGAATCCTACCATAGAAAATGCCGTCATCAAAGATACTATTGCACAGGTTGGAAAGAAAATTGTTTCTCTGTGCATAATAGTTCTTCTGCTAAAGATGTTTAGCAATCCTTTGATCTACATATACTTTCATCTATTGTTACACAATCTGCATGAGGTACTTAAGCTGGATCTTTATGATCTCCTGTTTAAGTTGTGTACCAATGGTTTGAAAGAGTAGCTAAAGCCAGGTGTGAAGCAGTGTGAGGTTAACTGAGTATGATAAACCCCCATAGAAGATGATAAAGAATCATAGAATGATATAGGTTGTGGAGGGACCTTAAAGCCCATCTAGTTCCAGCACACCTGCCATGGGCAGGGATATATTCCACTATACCAGGTTGTTCTAAGTTCTGCTCAACATGGCCTTGAACACTCCCAGGGATGGAGAATGAAATATAAAAGGTCCTAGATAAGTGCAGCACAACCAATTATAGAAACACTTGCAAATGTAAAATAGCTTCATGTTTCACTCCATAGTGAAATGGAAATGAATGGCAAAGTCATAGGAAATATTACTACAGACTTTTATACGTGTCCTAAACATGATTTTCAAAAAGTATTGGCGTATAAGTAAAACACTAAAAATTTCAGCTAAAACATTGGTAACTGCTAGAAATATCATCACTATTTAATGGAAAGGGAACATCAAATGTTCAAATGTTAAGTATATCCTTATTTTGAGTCTGACTTACTGTAGAGAAAAGGCAAATTTTGATGTCTGATGATTTTAGAGTTTGCAGTATCTGGCATCTATTTTTAAAACTTAACAGTAATAGGATAAACATGATTTCAAAAAGCATCCTCCCAATATACTCCAGGATCTTTTCTGCATATGCCTTTTGAAGCTTTTTCACTTTCTTGCCCCTTGCACCTATTAATACAGACTTTGCAATTCATCTATCTTTATCAGCAGAAAAACTGAATGATTGAAAGAGAAGAGTTCCACAATATCCTAGTTACAATACCAGCTTGTGATTTGTTTGTGTCCTTCCAGACAGATGTCAATTAAAAGAAAAAAGGGTGAAAAGGCAGGAGAGGGGGAACAACAATAGCACAGGATTGACTGACAAGTGCTATCATACAAGATTTCCCTCAAATATTTTATGAAAAGGACAATGGATTTCATTAAATTCTGTTTTCAAAAGCCATCTCTACTGAAAAGAATGCATTCAGAGGAATTAACTGTTTCTGTCCTGCAGATCACGTACCAAATTCAGAGTTCACCTTCTTGTGGCAGAAGGCCTCCTTCCCACCTGCCCTATCTACAATAGGAAGATAAGAAGCAGGTGAAAAGGTCTTGCATCTTTATTATATGCAAAGGATAAAGGCATTTTTACAGGGCTGAGTGCATTTTTAAGAACCAACTTAAAATACACAATTGCTTTACCTGCTGATACACTGAGGATTGTGCTATCTAGCCACGCAGGTGTTGAAAAAAATACTCAGAAAACTGCTTTAAAGATCTACTTTGCAAGCTTCACAGTAAATCTTCTCCCTGTGAAAACCTCCTCAACCATTCTAATAGCATGAAACTTCAAATATCTCCTATCAGCTGAAGGCCACCCAAGTGCAGTGGAAGTTGACACAGCAGAAGATCGTGACTGAGACAATCCTCTGCTTCACACACCCTTCACCCCGTATTTTTGGATGTTTTACTAATATATGGTGAATTATGACTCATGCAGCAGGTGTGAATTTGGAGAGGCAGGAGAAAACTTTTCAAGGGGCATCTCACATAGCCATAGCAGCTGGAGCCACCAAAAATGGCACAGATCAGAGTCAGGGAAGACAATATAGTTTGCAACAGAGTAGTAGCCAAGAGAAGAACAGTTTGACTACCTAGATCAAATTTCAGGAAAACCTGAGAAGAATACACAGTCTAGGAATCCTACTGTTGTGAGGGTTGAAGAGCCTGAAATTGCTATTCTGGCTCATTGCAGAGTTACCTGCGAGAACAGCACAGATATAATGGATATTACAAAGCCTTCTTCGCAAATCTCAGTCCTGATACACACACTGGTGACTTCCTACCTACAATCCTGCCTCCCTTTAGTGCAGAAGCAAGGAGACAAGCAGAAAACGTGCTTCCCCCACTGATGTCACAGGTAGGAAAAGGAAGAAAGGATAAAAGGATGGAACTGAGTGGAGATGAGAAAGCTGGAAGCAGATGGCAGGAGATTTCCAGAGTACACAAGTGCTGTCTGTATGACCCATCTGTTGGCTGGCTGTCTTCCTTGATGCTGAAGCAAATCACAGTGGTTTTTGGAGCAAAATTTAAAAATGGGAGAAGCCATCTCGCCTGTATCTTGACTCTTCAGGCAGTCTGGATTTGTCTACTGTGTCCATCATATTGCTGTTATGAACAGCCTGAGTTGAGGACCCAGAAGGATTAACCTTCTCCTTAACAGGAATATTCTGAAGTGACTGATAACAGCTCCCTTCACTGTTCATGTACAGGAAGTGCAATGACATTACACATCAAGAGAATCTGTAAGGATGGGAAAGTGTCCAGCTAAGAATCTCATCCCACTACTTTGCATGGGTATATCTAATGCAGAAAAGACAAGTGCTAAATCCCCACTACAAAAATGATAACTTGGAGAAAGGACAATCAGCTACTGCTAAGCTGAAGCTAAATACGAGTGTCAGTAAATTTATCTGACCTCTTCTCACACTGTTTCAAAGGGCTGTCAGAGAAGGTGGCCTTGTCCTTCACTCTTGAAAGCAAATAAACAGAAAAACCCTCTGTGTCACTAAGACATTCAAAGCTACAGAGATGCCTTTAGATGATGAAAAAATTATCTTTCCAGATTTTAATTTGACCTTTCTTCTTTGATGGCCTTCCTTCCTAGAATCACAAAATAATTCAAGTTTGACCAGCATCTCTGGAGATCTATAGTCAAACCTCCATCTCCAAAGCAGGTCCAGATATATTAGGTGGATCAAGAACTTGTCCCACTATTTGAAAGACACCATATGTAGATATTACCCAACTTTCCTGGTCAACCTGTTCAAACATCTGATTACCTTCATGTGAAAAATCTTCCAAAAAATTGTTGGCCATTTTTCCTTTTTTTAACCACTTTGCACCTATTATACATTTTTTTTTCTCACAGACTGAAGTCACTGATAGTGACTTCAAACCTGAAGCTAGCACAGTGTCAGTCTTTAAACTACCTTAAAAATATTCAGTTTATATAGATGTTTTTGGTTTCTAGGAGAGAAACCCTAGGTTTCTGTGCCTCACTTCTCACACTGTAGTTTGCCCAACAAGTTTATGTCTGAGGTAAAAATTACTGTGTACATCAGCAAATATGTTTTCTTTTGTCCCAGCTCTAAAAACAAAATCAGATTTATCTGCCAGTTTTCTGGCATTCTACGCCTTTCCCAAATCCTGATAAATTATCACGCAGCAATGCCAAGCATTCATTATAGAAATGATCCACGTCTAATGAAAGAGGTACTGTACTTCTATATTTCAGGGTACTGGAAATTAATTTGCATAGTGGAGGCTGCAAGGGTCTGAGTATATCGCCTATCCCTATCCTGGGCTCATTTTCTGGAAAGAATACATCATTAACAGAAAAAATATATAATAAAACTATGCATCTGCTAAGGGGTATTATTATTCTAATGTCAGCCAATCTTATTAATTTCATTGTATAAATGTGTGCAATAGACTGATACAATCTATCAAACTCTTGCAAATCCACAGCAGATGTAAAATTACTACAGGTCAACCCTGTGCTCTTCACATTAGGCCACACCACTGCCCTTAACTTTGACTGATGAGCAGGACTCAAATCTGCAATGTGATCACAGAGAGAACAAACCATTGTTTCACAATGTGTGAAATAAGTGCGTGGTCAGGTGACTATTTCAGATCATCTCCTGTGTCCCTTTTGCATATCAACAGAGATGAACCCTCACAGGGAGCAACAAGTGCTTTATTTTGTAGTGGGTTAATCTGCAGTCTGGGTAACTTGAAGGACTGTCAGAAGTGTCAGAAAAAAATGTCAATTTCTTAGCAGAAAACAATAAAAACCATGCTAACTAATTTGACCACCCCTTAACAAGAGGAATCACAACGCTTCCCACAAACTGGCTCAGGGAAGATATTCCTACCTAGACATAGTCTAGCTTCTCACCAAAATTCAGCTAGGTCAGGAGGTGGCTTGAGAAGAACAAAACCAAAAATGATCAAGTACTGCATGTTTCTTGTCTCCATGAGCCCCCTAACTTGTAGTAACAGGTCTTTGAACTTCACAATCTTTGAGGACCAGGCACCAGAAAAGCAACAGCCTTGACTCTGTAGATGCCTTACAGTAGTGTGTTTATTATGGAAGCTCCACATGCCCAGTGTGCAACCAAAGATTATTTTTCTTCCAAAGGCCAAACTTGCATGGAATTCTGTTACTTACATGCACTGTAGAAATGTCAGCTTTTACTCTTTTGTATATACAGCACCCTTTGTCCTTCACATAATGATTTTGAAGTGCTCTGCAGATATCACTTGATAGAATAATAAGGTATTATTATTGAATCTTTATGTCTCCTGCTGTCCCAGGAGCACTGACCTTGCTTCCCCAATACAGAGGTCTGTCTGCCAGGCTAATCACACTGATATCTGAGTACCTCAGAGGAGATCCTTATGTGGCAACATTTCTGTAAGAACTCAAAACTGGCCAGACATGCTGATAAGATCCATGTATTACTCCTGTGCATTTCTGCAAGGTTATAATCCAATTCCAATTTCAAATGTAAATGCCCATCCTGGTGGCATGTGGAGAGGTGCATGGTTCAAATAACTCAAATTGTCCCCAGCTGTCAGGGTTCCCTATAAAGGTAGCAATGGATGTGATTTCCAAGCAGATAGCAACCACAGGGAACTAAGATGAATGGATCACCCATCCACTCTTTTCCAACAGATATGTAGTACTGATAAATGTCCTTGAACTACTGAGTTACTATGGGAATAACCTTTCATTTATGTCCTTCACTTTCATTTGCCAGGACAACGCATTCATGCTGTATCTTTTAGCCGTGGACAACCAGATATTAGCTCACCTTCCCGTAAGTTGTTTTTTTCCCCTTGATTTGATGTTGTATAGGCATATCCATAAATATCCATGCACACAGCGGGGCATATGCAATACATCTGACAGGGCATGGTTACCCCTAGCACAATACCATTTTTAATACAATCTTGGCTTGTTTCCATAGCTGTCAGAAAGTCTAGGTGAGGTTGATAGGTCTCTTAAAATGTACAATTTCTGGCAGTTGAGTTTTTATTCTTCCTTTAAGAAAGTCCTGATACTTATGAGGAGGGCATTTTCTTTCAGGAGTGAGATATTTTGATAGTTGCTGACCAAATTATGATACAAAAGCTCCTCTCTGGAGTTATGCAGATATTTCATGGCAGCATCAGTATCCTTTACATATCTGCATAGCTGCAAAAATGTCCAACAGTTTCATTTTTCCACTCAGAAGCTTTTTATTTATTTTCTTTTTTGAAACTAAATGCCAGACCTCTACTATTGCCTCACCACTTTTTATTTGTCCTGAAAAGCCTTGTTTTCTCCCTCTAGTGCAGAGAGGATGCCTAGGCTATACTTCCTATTGCTGCAATACCTCTGGGAATCTCCACATGAACAAGGGCTTTGATATAATGGCACTGTTGTTACGCCAATCTCTACCAAAACAATCAGCTACAGTCAGAAATCAAAATATTCCTTAAAATACATTTATTTTAATTCAGACTTGTCAAGAGCAATCTGTCTGTCACTGGTACAATGTGTATGTTTAAAAACTTGCCCAAAGCGGCAAGAATTCAGGATAGTCTCATTACTATACAAACACAATAATCTGAAATATGTTTTATAACCTGGACTGGGAGAAGAAAACATATAAGGTTATGCTTATTGCTTAAAACCAAAGGAGAATCAGTACATTCTTGAGACATAAAGCTATACTTTAAACCCTGAGTAAAAATATTCTCCTGTGACAAATTTAAAACCAAAAATGTCATAAGACTCAGCCTTGTTCTTACAAGTCCGTTACAGATCTTGTTGACTGGTTTCTGTACTTTAAAGTACAGTGTTCCTGGCTTCAAGTTGTAGAAATAAACTCAATTGTGTTTCTAAGTCTTTATGGCTCATTGAAGTCTTGGCATAGGTAGGAACATTTCAAATTTCTTTTGTTCTCTCTGAAATACTTTGGGATGGACATTCATTTGTAAAACTGAGGTACAGCACTCTGCAGCTGACAAGTTCTATTTATTAACTGTTGCACACAAACAGTTTTTTTCCCTATTTTTTCTCTCATGTTTTTATGGGTGATAATAAGAGTTCTAAAAGGCATCTTATGCAACATCATTAGATGAATCAGAAGTAGTATATCCACATGATATTTTGATTACTCCCATTCAACAAAAGTGTTGGTGGGAGTCAAGATAAAGTTGTATGTCAATATAGAATTTATTTGGTGGAGAAAAAAAAGAAATGTTATCTTTACTTGTACTGGGAGTGTGCAGGAGTAAATAGATGAGTGTTGGTAGGTATTTAGTGAGTTGGAAATGCTGCTAAAATGCAGAGAATGGAGGTTCTGTGGTAAGGAATAAATTATGCTAAGCAGTATAGAGCTGCCATGAAATTATATTTAGGTTATTTCTGATACTTCAAATGAACTTCCAGACCAGCACATTAACATTGACAATATCATTTATTCAAGCTTCAGGAACCTGGGATCATTTCTCATCTTGATTCAATCACTTTGGTTAAACCTCTTGTTAACAACACAGGAAAAAAATGGATTTTCCAAGTGATCACTATTTATTAGACAATAAATTTAAAATGACACTGCAAATATAATTTCATGGTTTTTGCTCTTTTCATTTCTTTAAAAAAAAAACAAGGATGGAGACAAATAACGTTGCTTAAAATATCGGGAGGACAATCTTGATTTATCAACTCCAATATAAACACATATCAAAAGAAAACTATAAATGTCTAAATACCACACCCATGATAGATCAAGAGTTTTACTTCTTTGACTCATCTTTACAAATAAATCTAAAAAACAATGATAGTGTACTTACATATTTCAGATCCTTATCTGTCTAAGAACAGAAAGCACTGAAGTCATGTGTCAGAATAACTCGGGTGGCCTCTTCTCAATTCCTTTTTTGTGATCACCATCGACAAAAATCAGTGCGCCACTGCAATGGTCCAGCCATCCTCACTACAGAAAAGGAGCCAGGTGTTGAGTGTCAGACAAGACTGGCATAGATTTGCACAGGTTGTTTGCATGGCAGCTGTCAGGATTCTAAGACCCAGATCCTCTCTATTGGCCAGAGTACCTCCATCAGAAGCCAGGGTATCACATGAGACAGTAATTGTTACCTGTCTCTAATGTCTGTATTGATATGGATAAATGGGTATCTACCTCCATATCTACAGGCCAACCATGTCCACACTGCCTTCCCATGTTTGATTTCCCCAGTAACAGTTATAGGATGTTCCAGGCTTGCTCCTACACAAGATATGCACACCATGCCACTATCCATTGATGGCTTCACACATTAGATGTGGTCTCATAGGCTGGATAAGGAGTATATTGAATATGAGGTGCTTCAAGTCGAATGGAACGAAACTGGACCTAAGTTAGTATGTTTAAACATTGAGAAAGAGACAGTATGTTTTTCATGGGACAAACCTTCTAACTGCATTTTTTCTTCCTTTTCTGTCTATATTTTATGCTTAATGCTGGAAATAAAGCATATTTCCTTATTTTAAAGTGTCACTTAAACTATTGTAGGTTTTGCAGATTAAATTGTTTTTTGGAAGAAATTCAGGAGAGACACTCTTGTGTCTGACACCTGCATAAGTCCAACTGTTTCAACATACATCAACAAAATTACCATCTCAGTTCCCTACTGCATATTGTTCAGACACTTTCACTTAGTAATGTCCTGGGCACTCTTTTTAGCAGCTCTGTATTTAATGGGGACTTGAAGACAACTCTCAGTTTTAGCAGTACTTGAATCTATATTTACCATGAGACACACTAGGTAACGTCACTCTGTTTAGTGATAACACTCACTAATATAATGTGTGGCACAGGAGAGAAAATGAGCCACTATATGATCTTGCTAAGGGCCAACGGTTTCTGATAGGTCACAATTAGCATGCCCCTCAGTGTTATCAAAAAATAGCTTGAAAAGTTGTGACTGCAGATGCAAGATGCAGCCCAGCTCAGCTGTCCACATAAAACTGTCCAGTGCAACTAGAGATGCCCTAGTTATTCTGACTGTCCTTCAGCTGCTGTCCAGAAAAACATGGATTTCCTGCAAATCCTGCATCTTCTCTGCCAGTCTCTTAAATAAGTTTGGGCATCTAAAATGGCTCGGGGCATCTCAAATGTCTCTAAGTTTATTGTAAAACTAAACTTTGCACTAAATCACAAGTTATGTATGTATTGACAACAGGACTCTGTGATTCCCCATCTCACTATTGCTACTCTCCATATACAAGCCCAGCACATCACCCCTTTCCACAAGTACTTTCAGAGAATGAGTTGCATAACAAGATACCAAAAATTTTGTGTTGTATGCTATTTATGCACATGTATGCATGCTGTATCAGAGCTCATATTTTTCATTCTTTAATTAATACTGCCTTTTTGTAAAAATTAAAGCAGTGGGATTCCAGAAAGCCATTCTGTTTTGTTTGTTAGGAGCTGGCATAAATGTATTCCAGTAGAGATAATGCTGTAAATGTTGATTATGTTACAAGTTGGCCCACCTACTGTCACTTCAGGAAGCAGAGGTTTAAATATAAAACTACTATTTTTAACTGAGTTAATATTGGAACTGAAGGAGGAGACCTTCAAGCTGGAGCAAATAGTAGCCTGACTGATGTAAGCAGCACTATATTGATTTACAGCAGTGAATCAACTATCAGAAACAGTAAATCTTTTCTCCACCAAGAGCTCCACAAATGTATTTATAATATTATTTTGATAACGAAAAGAAAAAGTCACAACAGAAGGTTGAGATTATTCAAAGGTATCTCAGAAGTCCTGAAATGCCTCTATGAGCAAATAAATGGAAATACAGAGCATGTCCTAGCCCAGCAGACTGCTTCAAATCTCTGAGCTAAAATATGCATGTTATATAACTATGTGTTTTGTTTACAATGAGCAGTATATTCCAGACATAATTATAATAAAGAAAATTGTTATTGGATACCTCCGGATGATAAAAAAAAGACCCAAACAACTCTCCCCCAAATCTCCAAGGTATTAAATAAAAGCAGGTTTTATACTATAATCATTCATTTGTGTTTTCTTCTTGAAGCTGTAGTTCCTAAAGTACTGTAAGTTAGATTATTATTAAAAATAAGAGCAAGACCATCAAATTTTATTACTAAATTGGAAATAGGAAAAATAAAAATAACAAAGATGCCTAATACTTAAAACTCACAATTTTACATACCTTAGTTTATCTTGATTTATTAAATATTCTAATATTGGGCATTATTTTTGGGTGTCTACTCAATAGCACTTGGCCTTTGTAATACAATATAAACAAAAATTAGAAAAGTCTAAGAAGTTTAACCCAAGAGGAACCTTACTTCTCCAAAAATCCAACTAAAGGAGCCAAAGCTGTGTTTTCTTTTTAAATTACTTTCTCTCTCTTTCGCTGAGGTGTTTAAAGACTCCATAATGAAGCACAGCACAGAGTACAGCACAGGAGGACTGAGACTATGGGCTTTAGGGAGATTAATGGCTGCAGAGCGGCTCACTTTTTGTTACATTAACCTGCCCAGAAAAGCAATTCCCTCCACAGCCCCATACCCAATCCCCATAAGTGGAGACATATGGCAGTTCTGTGATACAGAGAACACACTGTGGTAGTTTTATTGATACTGGGACTGCTTCTTAGCCAGTATAAGTCTTCTCCACTCAGCTATGAATTGATCCCATTGACTCTTGGCAAAAGCAGAACAGTCATAAAGGTTAATGCCGCCCTTGCAGTCAGATTCCTTCTCTGAATTGCCCTGTGAAGGTGCCTCTCTCCACTGACTCCAGGGAGACTGGCAGATTAAATCTAGACTAAGCTAACTCTTGCGCCTCTGCCGCTTTGGTTGGATCAATCTGTAAAGACGTGCTTTTCTTTTTGTCCGTGATTCTTAGATGTAAGTCTTTTGATAGAAAACCACCAGAAGTAGCAACGAGAGTGGTGCAAGTTGTGTATGACCATCACTGTTTTCTTATCTGCTGAAATTTCAAATGAGAAGAGCCTCTTCCTCCCTCCCACCCTAGGTCCCTCTACCTTCTGCCTGTCCATTACCTATCTGAGGACAGTAATCATTAAAACATTTCAAAACCCATATCCCAACATTTCCATGTCCAACTAACATGAATACTCAGAATTGGAGAGCTGTGGTGCTTTTTGGAAGGACCTTACAGAAGGGGTTTTCAGCTCAGATTCTTGGCTAAAGGACAAAAGGCTTGGAGATGTGGCACAACATCACACACACAAAGACACACAGAGATAATTTCATATTTTCTGTTTCCCTCCTCAGATTTCTCTCTTCCAGCCATCAGTTTCTCTGCTAACCTTGAAACTGCAAGGAATTTCATTCTGTGGCTTGTGTTTCCTCCAAAGCAGAATTGCAGGACCTCAGTTCCTCCCTAGAAATTATGTCTCCTGGAGTCATTATTCCCTCTTGGCCTCAAACCACTTCCTGCAATTTCAGAGCCACTGAAAACAGCAGTTTCAAATTATCTATTAACCCATGAAGGCTAAGTCAGCCTGGATTCACCAGAGTTCCTTTGATGCATTTTTCTTTTCTCACACTTTTCTCCTTTCCCTAAACTTGGAAACAGAACTGAAAAGATTCTTCCTCAGATGAGTTTTGGCCCATTTTACAGACATTATCCTCTGAATATTGTTTTGTTTCTACCTCCAGACTACTGCAGACTACTATTTACCAAATCTGTCTTTCTTGAAAAATTCTGATGACCTGTAAAAGCTGAAACGTTAACTATCAAAACCCTTGGGTATAGCCACAAATGATTATGTAAGGCTTGAGGCTCAATGCCAGATGAACAGACGACAGACCCATTTATCATCAGTAGGAACAGGCACACTAATTGGTTATGATACCAGTACTGTCCTTCAGCATCAACAAAACTTTCCTTGGTTCTGAATGTTTCCCCAGAACACCCTGTATTAAATAAGATAAATAATACTGAGGCCAAGGGTTACACTGCTTCATCTGAGAAAACTCAATTATTTATGAATACTTTTCTGACTCAGGCTTAGTAACCTGACAGGTTACCAAGCCTGGCAAAGAGAGATTTTTGGTCTACTAACTAAACATTATTATTCTACATAGATGTGTCTTCTGTATTAGAGAATCAACAACAGAGAAATGAAAACACATTAGTTGTGTAAAGCTTCTTGGACTGGGGGAAGAGTGCTTGAACACTGGAACTGTTTATCTAGAAAGGCTGCGGAGACTCCATCCTAGGCAATATTCAAAACATGACTGGACACATCCCCAGGCTCTTGTGGCTGACACTGCTTTGAGCAGTGTGTGTTGGACTAGATGATTTGCAAGGTCCCTTCAAGCCTCTGTGATAGTCTGTAGTTCTGAGTCTATGAGATGGAGCCACAGTAGTGAATTCCTTGGTTTCTGTTCTGGGCTCTTCCATGTACTCGCACAAAAGCCAAAATACTCATAACTGACTACTGCTTCCACTGTTTAACTATGCAAAGAGGAATATAATCCAAGGAGACCCTCATGCCAGGTTTCTTGCATGCAACTGAAAATGTGAAGAAGTAAACAGTGGCGATCGTCTGGTATGGTACCTGCAGAATTTCCCACAGTTAAGTGAACTCTTCTATAAAACAACCTGACTCTATTTGGCACAGTTGCTATGCAAATATTTAGCATGATTCCACACTGTTTGTGTGTAATCATTGTCACCACGGATAGTACAGAAGCAGTGATACACTCCAATAACTCTGCATGAGAATGGAGAAAGTAAAACATTGATAATTCTACCAGAATATTGAACACATGTATAGCAGAAGAAAGTAGAAAAGTAGTAAAAACAAAGTGTTTCTTTCAAGATTGGCTTTCACCTTCTTCTCGAGTTGCCAATAAATAGTTCTGTGACCCATTTCATTGAATGGAGAGCTCAAAAGTAATACTGTAGCATTTCATAGGACACAAAAAGTGAGTCCCTCTGGGTCCCTCCTACCTTGTGGTAACATGTTGCTACCTTGCCTTCACTTGATATACACAGACTTTGATGCTATCAATACCCCTCTCCATATAGCTCGTTAGCTAATTACGTGTTCATCCTACTATAAATGACATTTTCTTGTATCATCACCATCCGTGTATCACCTTTTGATCTTGACAAGAAGAATTGTTTTTTTCTTTCTTCCTCAAGAGGCATGGGGAGTTTTCCTCAGAATGATACAATATTTCCTCACTCTTAGACTAGAGCCTTCTGTTTGCACACAGTATTGGGGAATTTTCAGTGCTGACACCAGTCAGGCTGGCATGCACACTTCATACCTGCATAGCCAAAGGAACTGGCAGATGGTTGGTGACAAAAGGAGCATCCCATGGAGCTGCAGGAGAACCATCTCAACAGATTCAAGATTTCAGAGCCTGAAAGACACCATGCAACAGCCCAACCGTATGAATGCTCAGCGTTCAGCCAGAAGCAAGACAGGTGCTTGAAATGCTTGCCAGGATTCACTCATTCAAACGTGTTTAGTCTTCAAGATGGAAATAAATCTGGCAAATGGGTGTGGAATGCTCTTACAAAGAGATGTAAAAGCAATCACCTGGTGTAGGAGAGAATATACCACCTTGTCTCTGTGACTTTTTGGTAGCTGGAGGACTGACTTATACAAAATTGTCCCTCCCAGGCCTCCAGCAGGAGGAATTGTCCCTTCCAGCAGGAGATCCAGTGAAAGTAAGTGGGATTAATGAGAATGTACAATGTTGAATGAAGTAGTGACTGAAAAAGAAGATGTGCCACCAAGCAGGTCTCATTTCAGCATGGGTCTCCAGGACTAAAGCATCTGCCATTCCACAGTATTAGGTGAGGACCACCTTACCAGAAAGGGGGTGGCTGCTGATGGTTCAGTGCTGCATAAGCACTTGAGTTATAAGCCTGGCTGATGGGACTGGGGAGGAGGAAGTCAAAATTGTTGCACTCAATACGTTAGACTTGTCAGATTTGGATCAGTTCTGCTCTCTGCTTGACAGCTTCATATTTCATGTCATCTTACCTCTAGCAGGCAAGTGACACACCTGGAGTTCTGTCTCCCATTTAAACTTTTTAAAGAAAAATGCAGGATTTTTCTGCATCTTCCCTTCCTGAAGTTGGTGGCAGACTAAGGAGGAAGCATTTAGGTGTTTGCTTCGCACTATTAATTTACTTCTTAACTCCCTTGAAAATTTTTCAGTACTCCAGCTCCTGCTCAAAATTTCCCACGCTGCAGCTACAATGTACTGACATGATTCACGGTTCTTGTTAAGCAACAGTAAACTGTCCCAACCGTGTGGAGCTTCTTCCTTCTATAAAAGAAATGAACCATAGCAAAGATCATTGCAGCTGTCTGTCTTCAGACTCAGGAAGATTCTTCTGCACCTCTGCATTTCAGAAGATGACCTTTATCAGATGTAAAGCCTACAAATATTTTCTGACTGCATAGGGCAAACTATGGATATAGGATTTGATGTACAAATGTAACAGCTCTTCTCCTATCATACATCAGCCAGAGTAGCACAAATGCAATGTCGCAGAAAGAAAAACATAAAATAGAGGGAACAAACATAAAAACTAGTTCATAACTTGCCAATGGGAAGAGGAGACCAACTAAAACAATTTGTAGTGAAGGTCCAATGGAACATCACGGAGTTAGTCTCCCTAGCGGAATGAAGGGAAGAGAGGAACAATACTATCTCTCTAAATGCAAACACCGATTGGGAGAGGTGGTGCTTCTGTGATCTGCCAACAAGAGTAAGAGTTCTTTGCTGAATAAGCAACTGGGCTAGCTGGTGTAGGAAGCAGTGTGCACACTGATGCCCTAGGGCATCAATTTCATGATCGGGGGACCCTGAGACATGCTTCAGTTTTCTCATAATGAGTGGATTGAGTGCATTCATAAAAACTGAGTTTTCAGGGCTCAAAGTTCAAAAGCTACCAGAGGTGACATAATTTCCCTGCTTCCTCCTTCTCTTGTCCCTTCCAAAAACAACCCCACTATATTTTTTTTTCTTGCCATTTGACTGAAATCACCTGGGGGTTAATTATCCTTCTGCGATGAAAACCATACGCAGTTTCATGTTCTTGCATAAGGTTAAGCTGAATATGATGAAACTGATCAATTAAATCTTGTGGGAAGAGAAGGGAAGGGAGGGTGAAGACTGGCCAGGAGTTAGTGTTCTCATTTACCAACAATGTAATCCAAGGTAACAGACAAATATAAAAATTTGCTTGCTCACAAGGAAAAGAGAAGAGAAAGTGTTACAACTGCCTAGACTCAGCCTATGGAAAGGTTATGTTATTTAAAAAACAATTTTTCTGTGTGTTTGGTTTTGGTTTGGCTTTTTTTTTTTCTTTTACCTTGCAGCTTGCAGACTGCTTTGAACACAGCAGATACTGTGCTGATGTGCATTCATAAAATCCAGCCTGTTGTGTGGGTCTACACCTGTCATTTCACTTTAGTGCAGGAACAGATCCCTAAAATGTTAGCCTGATTTTCCAATCTATCTGGCATGTGCATCTCATTCTTATCACTGTGGATGGTTTTCCTTCAAGCTAGAATATGGATTTTTTGTGCTGGTGTGGCAGGGATAAAAGAGAAAACAGACATGGAAATAAATGCTCCACTGAGTCTTGTCTCATGTTTGTAAAATTCCACGCATACAGAAATTGCAAGTGGAAAGATCTACAGCCACATGCAAGTTACTGAAGGCAAACAGTGCAACATAAGCTTAGAGCTGTTTACAAGTAAATTCTTCATAACTCCTAAGTCAAAAACTTCATTGTCTGAACAATTTCCTTGTCAAACAGAAACATTTCTTTGCCAGTGAGAAAGAATAACTCCAAGAATCATTCAGCCTCCAGCCCTGCAGAATTTAGGTTGTACATGGGTTAACATTTCAGGGCAGTTACACTCCCCCAGCAGCTAGCATTTGGAAAGTGTGCTACTGAAAAGAAATAAGCACAAACATACACAGATGTCTACTGTTCTGGGTTCAAATAACCCTTGTGGAGAAAGAGTGGTATATATACATATGGGTGTGCACGTGTGTGGGCATGCATGGGAAAGCGAAAAGAGCTTTATTTTTATTCCAAATCCCACCTAAACAAAGATCCTAATGTTATCCCTTGGAATGAGGTAAGAAATATGATCATTTGGTTCCAAGACCTGCCTGAAAATACAGTTTTTGTAGCCCTGAATGAACAGCAGCCAAAGTAAAAGAGATCAGATGAACTGCATTTAGAAGTGATGCAGTGAACTGGTACAAGAGTAAAGTGCTTTTAGTGATCGATATGAAAACAGGGGGCTTTCATCTAACCACAGTGAGGATGGCAAAGAGGAATTTGGGCAATATAATATGGGATAAAAGGGTGGATAGCCTCTTATTTCAACCTAAAGACTTAATGATGCTTATTAAAAGGTTGTTACCTGGTTTCATGGAAGAATTATTGCCCTCTACCTCTTTCCTTAGAGTGAATGACCTGACAGGGAAAATCAAGTTTACTTAAGTCCTTGGTCCTTGTTATGGAAATGTTCTTCTCATTTTCCTGTTACTTTGCCAGAAGACCAACCACCAACCCATGCAAACCAGTAAGACATAGCGCAATTCCCCAGGCAGCACGTTCATATTACAGCACTTGGGTCATTAGATATTAGGATTTGATTCACATAAAAATTGTTTAGATTCAGGTCAATGTTACAAGTAAGTGAGAGCTTTGAAACAGCAAAGTGTTCTCATGCTTTAAAAAATGCACTGGGCCAAAGTCAAGTCTGGAGGAGACACACTGAAGACAATGAACTTCCAGCAGGTGAGCCAGGCTGCACATTTCTGCTGGGGAAATCTTTCTACCACTGCAGCATTTCATTATCGCTGTCATTTTCTCTATGAATTATTGCTTTCTTGTCAGATTTACCTCCCCTTCCACTTGAAAACAGTCATCTGGTGAATAGGACAGCAATAAAACAAAACCTCCTGGAGGTTAATGTTGCAATGACAACAACAAAAACAGGAGCTGGACTACCTCTTCAACTAGGGGACCAAACCACATGGTACTGGTTGAGCTACAAGAGTTCAATCTGTCTGTATCCGAATATAACAGGCAGCATTGCTTTTCTGGACCTGGATAACAACAAAGTGTTTTGAAATCACAGTTACTAGATTTTTTTAAGGCTATTTGGTGTTTGTCAAGACTTAAAGTTCTTTAGCAGTCACTAGAAATGACAATTCAGATGAATTCATGTGCCATTAAAAAAAAAATCAATTAGCTTTTCAATTAATGTTAGGAAGTCCCATATGGCATTTGACTATGAGTATACAAGGTGCTAGCATTTTTACAATACTGCAGTAAAGAGACATGGGGCAGAGATATGCCCTGGGAGACAGGAAACCAGAGCACCAAAATGCCCTTCTTCTTACCAGAACCCATCCAACTGCATAAATTGGACTTTTCTGGTGAAACAACTATCTTCTCACGTTTTGTAGAACAAACTGTAGTTTAGCTAGAGTTATCTAAAATCAAATTAACTGGGCCAAATCTATGAAAAAGTCATTATTTCTCCTGTATTCCACCTGAAGATGTTTGTCTAACATGTGAAACCTAACTCTGGAGTTAAGTCTAACCAGTACCCAGAGGAAGCCTAGATGTAGACTCATAGAATCATTTAGGTAGAAAAAGACTTCCAAGATCATGGAGTGCAAAATACCTTTCGAACTGCAAAATGGAGGAAATGTTTTTAAGTTAAATATTTTGAGAATATGTAGAATGTGTGAGAACATTTCTTTAGAAATTACCATGGTGTGGAATCAAGCCATAATCAAATGAATGAAATCAAAGAACTTTTCCTATGTTGCCTTCCTCGAATAGTCAATTATGAACCAGAAAGTAAATGCACAAAGAATCTTAAATTAGAACCAATCACACCAGCAAAATTTTGACACTCCTTCACACTACTAAGTGGTTTAGAAGCTAGAATGACTGCAACAGATCAAATCCAACTTTACTGGAACAAATTGTGTTTTGAATTACGTTGGTGCAGTGCCACAGAAGTCAATGGGATATAACCTTCACAGCTAATGAAAGAGGTCCACTAAATTTGTCCTAGTCACCTTGGCTGCAGAATCCCTTTGCACATTCTGTACACAGCCTCTTGTTCCCTCTCTTAGAATAAGTAAAAGATTCTCAGTTAAAATATAAGTTAATGAATTTCAGAAACACCTTTTTTACAGTAAATTCTCAAGTAAATAACAACAGTACGCTGGAAAGTACAGACCAGATTTACATAAAGGCTAGAACTCGAATTTAACTCATTGCAGTCTATAACTTTCTTGAGAGGGGAAGAGGAGGGGCAAGCACTAATCTCTTCACTGTGGTGACCAGTGACAGGACCCAAGAGAACGGCTTGAAGTTGTGTCAGCAGCGGTGTAGGTTGGATATAAGACATAGGTTCTTCATCCAGAGGGTGGTTGGTCTCTGGAACAGGCTCCCCAGGGAAGTGGACACAGCATCAACCTGACAGAGTTCAAGAAGTGTTTGAACATTGCTGTCAGGCACATGGTGCGACTCTTGGGAATGGTGCTGTGCGGGGCCAGGAGCTGGACTCAATGATCCCTGTGAGCCCCTTCCAACTCAGCTCATGCCAGGATTCTGCAAATCAAAGTCCTTTCACCACAGGCTCTCTTTGTAAAAGAGCAGATTTACTGTAAGGTGTAGGAGGCTGGCAAGCATTTCAACACCCTAGTTACTGCTAGTGTGATTGCGAGAGGAATCATGGAGCAGATCCTCATCCCTTACCTCCTTCCCTTCCAGATAAGATTTAATCGACCCCTACATATGGTGGTGGGGTAAAGAAATTCCTGAGATACTTACACCTAAAATTTATGATGTGGCAGACATTCACCTGATGATCCTCGCAAATACGCACTTCAGAAATGCCTACAGAGATGAGTCTATTTATTCTTAAAGGAACTGATTCAGTTGACAAGGGCAAGGAAGGAGGCAGTGAAAATAATGAGAAAATAATAACTATCATTATGCACAAATATTAAAGCAGATTAACAGATTATGAGATTTAAAAGTGAATGAATATTCCATAGTTTAAAGTTCTAACAGCATTAAGGTTCTATTTCCTGTCAACTAATTTTAAGTTAATTGCCATTAATTTTTCAGAGCTAAATAGCAAAAGAAATGAGATTCCTCTATTATTTGTCATATACTCTAGCTGTATAGGGAGTCCAATATGAATGGAATGTGGTGAAAAAGTCTCATCATAAGATAACTGAAATTATGGCTAGAAAAGAGATACGAATCCATACCCTTGCCACTGCAATTTCTCCTCTTCTATGGAGCATCTGATGAAGTCTCCTACTCAAAAGGTTTAAAAGTGACTCAGTGGATTGAAATTTTCTGTTGTTAATTGACTAAATTATTTTTTTAGTGAAACCCCTTAGCAAGTAGTCTTTAAGTACTCCATGCTGTACATCCCTACACAATCTGAAATACATTATGCATTAGAAAGGCATTTGAGCTCAGTGCAAGTGACAGAGATGATAATTTCTTTTCAATGCAAATAGCTCACTGCTTCCTTCCAATTTTTAAACTTGATGCTGTTTTGTTCAGTAAATGCCACCTTCTTGCAATGTTCAACTTAGGCATGTTGAATATTTTTCTAATTGTGCATTTGTAGAATTTTGGTGTCTGAAAGACCCATACAGGAAAGCACTCTAAATCAGCAATTTCTACCCTGATCTTCATGGTTCTCAGGAAACCATGATGTCCTAGAATGGCTTGGGTTGGAAGGGACCATAAAGATCAGCCAGTTCCAACCTTCCTGCCACCTTCCACTACCTTCCACCAGATCAAGTTTCTAAAAGCCCCATTCAACCTGTTCTACACTATGAGTTCTGGTATTTACAAAGCATTTTGCACAATAAAACGCTTTCTTTTTGGAAGACTGTATCACCACTGCGTTATCAACAATACAAAATGGTCCCAGTGAAAAAGCCTGTACAATGGCTGGATAAACATTATCTTATTCTGCTGAACAGAAGAGTGTACACCATGCAGCCCATCAGCTAAAAGGCTGAAGTCAATTCAAAAACCACTGTGGTGAAACACCAGTAGAAGGTGGCAGAAAACCACAAGATGTTAATGTTAATGTTTATTTCCCAGAGTTGTTCAGAAAATAACTTCATGCAAAGTCATAATTATATGTCTAATACAACCAGCAGCAAACCACATACTTGCAGGATACCTCAGGTCATCAGATGCACAAAATGCATAATTAGGAAACACAGGTTACTGTACTTGATTTAAGTTTAAAAAAGGTAATAGTGCAAATGCCAAAACAAATTAATTTCTGTTCAACTTCTTCTGCTGACACCTTCTTCTATTAGTGTAAATAGTCGACCACATACTTGAGCAATTTCTTAGTCATGCTAGAGCAGGAATTTCTTCCTGCTTTGCAGCTCAAATTTTCTTTTGTTTAACATAATCCCATCATGCCTGTCTTTGTCACCTTGTGATAAGAGAAACAATCTTTTCCCTTTATTCTCTGAGAGCATGACTTTGTTTCCTACCAAGTCAGGTTGTTCAGCCCTGTAATGATTTTTGCTGCTGTTCTTGGAATTCCCTTCAATCTGTCAACATCCATCACTATATTCAAGGTGCAATCTCATCACTGCTGTACAGCAAGAAAATCACCTCCCTATGGACAAAGGAATCACGACATTGCACATACAGACCAAAGTCACAACATCCCTTTTTGTAATCCTCTAGGATTACAGGATGCAGATACATCATTTGCTGTCCACTAAAACCCCAAGGTCTCCTTTGACATTTCTGCTTTCCAGCTTTGTCTGACTTAATAACTGTGCTTTAGATTATTTCCCTCTCAGATTTATCAGCCTACATTTTTCTATGTCAAATCTCACTCTCTTAGTTAAAGCACATATTTATGCCATGCCCCATTCTCCTTGCACTGTTTTTTAATAATTAAACATAGTTTGTTATTTCAAGGCAGAAGTTGGAAGACCCTTACTAAGATTTGGATAGGATTTGATCAGAGTAGTTCAGTCCTTTTATCCTTTTATGTCTTGCATTGATTCAGTTGTGTGCTACACCCCTGTTCACTGCTGGACCACTCATTTTTTTGTCAGTGTGACCAACTGTAGAGTGCCAAAAGACAGCCCTGCAGCTCTCTCTTATCCTTGCATGTTATCCAGAAAGAAAAATGCAATCATCTTACTAATTGTAGACAATCCACTCCTGTGGAAGTCTAAGCCCTTCCACAGTCAATGGAATTCAAAAATGGACAAGTTCCGATTACAACTAATCTCATGCCTAAGTATGCATCAAAACTAAGTTCAACAAGCTACACCCTAGAAACATTTGTTTTATATCAATGGACATGGCATGAGCCCAGTAGATCTGGCTGTAGATATGTAAACAGCAACAAACAACTGCAGATCATTGTAGACATCTTTGACATCATGATTTACTCTTTCATTTTTTTCCATCTACTAAAATATAAAAGCATAAAACTACCTTTAGATTTAGTTCTTGTTATCCCACATCATAAATTTTTTCATCTGTGTAACTTAGGAGCATTTTTGATGATCCATGTTTAACAGTGAGTTTTACCCAGCAGATTTCTAGGCAGTTAAAATAGTACTGGAGTACTATACTCTTTATCCAGTTTTTGAATTATTGCTCTGAAGAACCTTTTTTTTCATTTCAAGTCTTGCGACAGATGCCTACTGATATCTTTCATCCTCTGTAATTTAATCTGAAGTATTCCACTTGCTGCTATTCATTACCAAATTGTATCTCAGTGCCATTACAAATATGATATTCATTATTTCAGCATATAGTGGTAATATAAAAAAATAAATGA
Organism: Irena cyanogastra; assembly: GCA_013397155.1. Lineage (NCBI taxonomy): Eukaryota > Metazoa > Chordata > Aves > Passeriformes > Irenidae > Irena > Irena cyanogastra. Next base: position 792,619 of record VWZV01010744.1, on the reverse strand, counting down.
AGCAGCACAGAAAACAAACCACCCCTCTCATATATTTACTGCTTTAAAAACTTATGGAGATATTTCTCTCAATGGTTTACAGAAGAATCTTCAAGTGTTTCTTGCATCATTTCACTAAGAAAAGTTAAGACAGTTTACCACAACTATAACTGCAGCAGCCAACTGTTCCACAGATTTTTAACTTCATAAATCTATTACAAACTGAAGAGTTACAGGTGAAATTCTGATCATAACCTGGCTTCTCAAGCTCTGCCATAACATAGTCCCTGAATCCCATTAAACCTACCAAATATGAAGATACTCACTCCCCATATGATACTGTACATTAAGTTTATTTCAACAAGGGAAATCTCTTTAAGTTTTATTATAGGAATAGCTATGATTTTTACTGTTTGTTTAACAACATGGAACATTCCATAAAGATCTGAAACCTTAATTACACTCCTCTACCTAATCCTCCAGGGAATTAATTGGAATAGCATATTAAACATTTTTTTTTCCTGTTCCTAGAAGGGGTCTTCTGTTATCCATTGCCATTTCCCACACTTCTTAAAATGAATCTAATTCAATGTACCAAGTAGCTTTATAAGCCAGTGGGCTCCTGCTTTCTCACTAGTCTCAAAAATTTGCGTTTACAATGTAAGCTGTGTATCTTTTTAACACCTGAAATGTTTTTGTAGAAAACAAAACCAGTTATTTGTTGCAGTGATAGCAACAAATACCTTATTAATATGCAGTGCTAAAATGAACACTGACTATGCAGTAACAATGCCCTATTCAGCAGGTTTATTTCCTCCTCTTTAAACATGTTCCTGTTGATTTCAGCAGTAATCTTTATTGTAAAGCTGTTTTTACAGTTCCAACATGGATGCAAGCAAAACTCCATTCCTGTATGTACCTCCTCAAAGTAACTCTTTATTATGCTTCAAGTTTATTATGCATCAGTCTGCAGAACCAGGGTTGAATATTTATCAATGAGTACATCATTTCAAGAGGATGATAATCAGGGGAAAAATATTCTTTTAAACAATATCTCCTTCAGAAATGTTGGAAAAATCCTGTTTGATTGTGAGACACCTCGTATTGGAAAAAAAATCCTGATATAGGCCACTGTATAAGACTATGGTAGAATGAGTTTCAAAATGAAGGGTACAGAACTAAGTGAAAGCAGCAATGTCCATTCTGTGTATTTAACTATAACTACAAAGCAATTTTAATGACAGACCATGGCATCCAGATACAGGTCAGCACATCTCCTTGAATTAATTAACAGTATAAAAACTAATAATACTTAGGAATGGTGATTTTATTACTGAAAGTGACCACTTTGTATGAAACTAAGAGTTTAAAATATTCTATGTGAGAGTAAATTCCAGAATATTAGCATTAATGGTGTATTTTGGACGGTGTGGGCAGCAGTAGAATAGAATCATAGAGTCATCAAGGTTTGAAAAGACCTTTAAGCCCATCAAGTCCAATCACCACCTTAAGTACCACTGCCATGTACACCTTAGAGCCATGTCCCACACAAGGACAGACACCTCCATGTCTTTTTTGAACACTTCCAGGGAGGAGGGTGTCTCAATAGAATGTGGGTAGTCTGTTAAATATTTTTTCCTAATATGCAATCTAAATCTCCCCCGGCACAGCCTGAGGCCATCTCCTCTTGTCCTGTCACTTGTTACCAGGAGAAGAGAATGACCCACTGGCTACAATCTCCTTTTATGCAGTTGTAGAGGGTGATAAAGTCCCCACCGAGCTTCCTTTTCTCCAGGCTAAACACCCCCAGCCCCCTCAGCTGCTCCTCATCAGACTTGTGCTCCAGACCTTTCCTCAGCTCCACTGCCCTTCTCTGGACACATTCCAGCACTTCAATTTCCTTCTTGTACTGAGGGGCCCAAAACTGAACAGGATTCTATCTGTGGCCTCACCAGTGCCAAGTGCAGGGCGACAATCACTGTCCTGGTCCCGCTGACCACACTATTGCTGATACAGGCCATGATGCCACTAAGTTTCTTGGCCACCTGGACACTCTGCTGGTTTATGCTCAGACCAGTCAGACAGCCATATAAAAATCTTATTAAAGGGACAAGTTTTCCCAACTCCAGTTGGAAAAACAGTTGGATCCTTTTTCACAAGGAGAACAAAATAAAATCTGTCATGCCCTCCAGGACTAAGAAACAGACTGGATCCATGAAGAGCATACACACCGCGGAGCATGTTTATAACCTGTTCTTCTGTGACTGAAACTCCAAACATCAAAAGTGTGATGTGTGAAATATCAGGAACAGGATCTCCAGGGAAGTGGTGGAATTACCATCCCTGAAATGTTCAAAAAATTGAGTAGATATGGCCTTTTGCATTACAGTTTAATGGAGACAGTGGTATTTTGTCAAAGGTTGGATTTGGCCATGTTGGAGATCTTTTCCAACCTTAATCATTCTATGATTCTACGTCATCTCACAGAAAAAAGCAATTTGGATTACATTTCTGACACAAGAAGCTAACAGTTTTCAAGCGATTGTTTCAGAATAAAACATAAAAGATGAGTATGTTTCAGTGCTTTTAAAAGTACAATGATTAAATTAACTAGTGCACTTAATGTAATTTCCCATTCCTGGAAGTGTTCAAGGCTAGGTTGCACAGGGCCATTTTAATGAAAGGTGTCCCTGACCATGGCAGGGGACCTGGAACAAGATAATCTTTAAGGTCCCTTTTAACACAAACCATTCTACAATTCTATGATTCTACTTGCATTATTTCACTGGACAGCAAGACACACTCACTTGTTTGTAGATTCTGGAAAAAAAATGCATGTATCTGTAGACAATATTTTTCCTTTAAGTACAAAATCTAAATATAGTTGATTTTGCATAGCCAAGATTAGCAAAAATTCTAAAAGACTAAAGATTAGAAGCCTGCAGTAGTCTTCATGAGTTGTTTTAGGAAGCTTTGAAGCCATCCTTAACTTGGATTAATTTGGATCTTAACTAGCATTGCCCCTCCATATACTACAAGACAAAAATTATTCTTCCAAGCAATGGTTTCTCAGCTTTTAGATGATAAGTAGAACAAAAAATAATTCATTATCCCTAAATGAGGTGGAAAAGCATAGGTAGTTCTGGATGGAGCTCAGCATTAGGTGAGAACATAAAATTATGGGACAATAAATAAAGAATACTACAACCAGTTCAAAGTGGACATGAAATCATAAAACCAGTTTTTGCCTCTGTTTGAATTCTTCCACCTTGCAGGCTAAAAATAGTATTGGATCAAACCTGCATTTTCTTTTCCAAATCTATTTTATAAAAATGAGCCATTTTTCAATATTTATTGCAAATTTTCTATGACTTTTTTTTTCAGACAAACCAAAAATGAAATTAAAAAAAAATTAATCCAGCAACACAGATTTTTGCAGTTGAGAAAAAAAATGGGATGCCAAACAATTAAGTCAATAATATCAATAATTATTTTAGGAGACATGATGAATCAGGATTGCATGTGGGTGTCTGTTGCCATTTCAAAACCACAAAAAGTAGGCTGCCAACAGTGCTAACTATGAGGAAACAAATACACTTGCAACTTCTCGGCACTGAACGGTAACTGGTATTTATTGCATTTAAGCTCATTTTATCTGACTTTTCATTTAATTGCACTTCGCTTCTAACAGACTGCATTATATTAAATATTTACTATCTTGGTTAGGATGTCAAGGCACACTTTACTGTCTTTTTAGATTACTGAACAGTAGTTCATGTAGGAATTATTTAGGGTTGCTGAAGGTAGAGAATTAAATGTGATGGGGTGAAATTAGAAAAGGAAAAAGTATAGGCAGTTAAAGTAGTCATATCCAGAAAACCGTAAACCATTTCTCAGAGAAGAATAGATCTTTCCTTTTTTCAGATTTTTTCAAACAGACCAAAGGACTGACAACAGTTGTTCAATAATAAATGGTGCTGCACAGAAAGAATAAATCATGGTCTTTGTTGATAGCACAACAATCTCTTGCCGTAAGCAGTGGCCTGGGAGTCAGAAGCTGTTTTCCCAGCTCTGCCACTGACTTCCTTTGTAATCTTTTTTGGATCACCTCAGCAATTTCACTTTCTCTTGAGTCTCTTGCAGAGTCTTACATCTCTCCACGTGAGGCCTAACTCTAACTGGGGCTTGTCATCCCTGCAATGCAATGTTATTATTGCTTGCTGCAATGCAAATAATAAAGAAATGCTGTATTTTCTAGTAAAGCTCACACTCTTCATATTACAGCACATTCTATAAGCTTTTTTTCCCCCCATTCAATTGTGGCAGGATCTAAAAGAACCCAAACACTTAACTTGGAAACATACAAACTTACATCCCTGGAAAACTTCATGTTAAAAAGACTTTACAATCTGCAAGTGAAATGATCACAGCTCCCAGAAACTCATCCCTAATCTCTTTTACTCTAGTCCTTTGTCAGCTGCCAGCACCCAACATCTGAAGAGGTCCTACACTTAACATCTCTTTTTCATGATAGGAAGAAGACGTAACTTTCTCAGAGAGAGATGTTCTTGTGCTGTTACTCACCAGGCTGCTTCTATACTTGAGCATTGAGAACCACCTCCAGAAAATGTTTCTCTTTCTGTCTATTAATAAAACCAAGATGTCTAGATGATTCCTCTTGGAATGAGTATGCTGGGTTGGACCAGTGACTCATCAACTCAAGTGACCAACACGGACTTTGAGGAAACTGTCTAAAAACACATAAGGATATTGAGAGCTATGTTTTGTAGGAATGTACCCCTGTTCACAGAGTGATCAGGTTGTTCTTTGTCTACTTAAAAAGGTAAAAAGCCCAGAAGTTTCTCTCCCAAATTTGGGGCGGAGAAACCTCATAGGACTTTTGGGGCTTCACCTCAGAGGTGAGGCTGGCTGACTGGACTGAGGCCAAGAAGTCTCGCCTAAGCAATTCACTAGAAAAGGAAGAGAACAAAGGAACTAACTGCTTTTGTGGAGTGCTTTACCAGGAGCAAGGACCTCTTGCCCCAGGCTCAGGTTTTCTCTGTAAGAGTTTTGTTATTTTCCCTTTTATTAAACATTTTTCTGTTTTCAGCACTGCCTCAGAAGCCATCCTGCTATTTTTATGCCATTCAGGGTAGCTGGGCTATCTTGGGTGTGATGGGTCCCCTTAGAGCTCATAAGATCTGGCTCAAAGAGTTACCCATCAATGTCTGCTGAATATTTTCCCAGATCCCAATACATTGTGGCTCAAGGAGTCTTCAGTCAGAGATAGAGATGCTGTGACTAATTTCTTTCAAAGGATGTTTCTCCATGAAGTTGTTTGAAACATGCACAATCAGCTAGATAAGTAATCTGCTGATGCTTATAGCTACTAAAGAAGCAGCTCAGTCTGTAAACCCTGTATTTTGTTGGTGTTTTGCAGCAATTTTTATTTTTACTTCTGGTGGCATTGTACTGTCTCCTCTTTTTTTCTGTAGGAGAAGAAAGCCATGATGCTACAATAACTGTCAGCCTGAAAACTATTCAGGAGGCTGCGGTATCTACTTGGGGGAGACTGAATCAAGTGGTGAGATTACTTAAAGGGAAAGCAGAGTAACTGAGAATCATAGTCCAGAGACATTATGGATGTCCCAACCCTGGAAGTGTTCAAGGCCAGGTTGGATGGGGCTTTGAATAGTCTGGTCTAGTGGAAGGTGTCCTTCCCCAGAGCAGGGGATTGGAACTACACGATCTTTAAGGTCTCTTCTCATGCTTCACGTTTTAGCTTTTATATTTTTCAGATTCTGTTCTGCTTTAGTGTGTAAGTCTAGGCTTCATATTAGGGAAGCTCTCTTCACAGAGAAAAACAATTCCTTCTCCAGCTGGGGACCCAAGGGCAGCCGATCCAGACCTCAGGCCCAAGAGCATAAACAATGGTGGACCAAAGAGAGAAAACAAGAAGGATGGGACTTCACGGGCTAAAGCCGTAACTGGACAATTAACTCCAATATGCTATTGGACCAAAACTTATAAAAGTGTGAAACCCCGTGACCTGTCATCCATCTTTGTGGCCATTTTGGGTTGTGCTGCCCAAGGTGGATCTATTGAGGCCTCTTAATAAAGACCTACTTTATTCTTTAGCTCTGTCTAGTCTCTGTTCTAAGTCAGCCTTCAGAAGGCATCACTTCCAACCCAAAATATTCTATAATTCTATGAAAATTTAAGGCTGGAGGAGGAATTGAGAGATAAGGGGAATGAAAACGGTCCATTTTTACCAACAAATAACCATACTTTCCAGGTGTGGCTTGGAGCCAAGGCTTCTGTTCCAAGTGTACCTCTGACCTTGGCATACCACACTTTCCAGGAGGCTGGTTGCATTAAACTGCTCCTAGTATTTTACTGAGAACTGACAGCTTGTTCTACTGATCTATAAACTCCCATTCCATGCAGTAGCTGTCTTTGCAAATCATGGGCTGGCATCCTTCAACTTCTTGCATTTTCAACTTCTAAAATCTACCCAGTTGTCATATAACTACTCTTTTCTCCTACACTTCCTTACAATAGGACTAGTTTATGCTTGTTTATTTTGCTTCTGTGGGTTTATTTTGATCACAATGGATCACTGTCACGGCATGAGTAATATCCTCAAAACAGCAACTACAATCCCATCTATCATCACAAAATTTCTTGGAAAACAGTAGTACACCTCTTCTGTCCTTCTGTGAACTTCTCAACCAATCCTCATTGTATTTTCCCCCAAATTCAGCATCACTTTCCCTCCGATCATAGGAAAAAAAAAATGGTAAAGCCTTCTTGGATAATGAGATAAGGGTTGGAGTTTTAGTCACAAGAGCACTCAAAATTTCATGATTGAGATCACAACTGTCATCTTCTTACATGCATTTCCTGTTGTTATTCTGGGAGAAAAGAGATAGAATAGGATTTTCTTTAAGCAACTTCTATTTTTTCCTATATCATACTGAGTTCAATATGAAACAATAGAAATCACATCTTTGTGCTTACAATAGAAGATGAGCTCTCCACTGTACTCTGTTTAATAAGATGCTTCTCAGCTAGTTTTCTAATTTGTAAATAGAATCATAGAATCATTAGGGTTGGAAAAGACCTCCAAGATGTCCAACTTTCAACAAATACTCTATACCAACTAAACCACGTCATGAAGGTTGAAGCTCATCTTGTGGTTTTGTGGATTTAGAATCCCTTTGGCCAAATTCATGCTTGATAGGACGGACTCTGAGTAGGGCATGGAGAAGGTCTTGGTGTTTAAGACCAATATCTGTTACTGAATACTCCTGGGGGAAGCTGGTGACAGAATTGAGAGGATAAGGCATGCTCTGGAGACTAAAAGTAACAGATGAGAGTAGCGACGGGGAAAAAAGTCAGATGCCAAAGGCAAAAAAAAAAAAAAAAAGGAAAAAAGAAAAGCAATAGTTTTAAACTGCCAAAATCAGCTCTAGTTTTAAACCGCCAAAATCAGCTCTAGTTCCCAGCTCTCTGTCAGATAGTTTAAATCCACTTCCCAGTGTCAAGACTGAAGTGGAATCTGCTCAGCGCTCAGAATTACTTTTCATTAAAGAAAGTGGCTACTGGGAGTCCAAGTTGCAAATAGGCTTTGGAGGAGAAGATGAGTAGGGAGAGGATCAAGGAAATCTCATGGTGAGGAAGGACTAAGAAAAAGCAGGCTTGATCTTCCTCTCACTTAAAGCAGTTCTACATGTTAAAACTCAGCTAATTTCAGAACAACCTGCTCCATATTTTCAGCAGTGTGAGAACATGACACCAACTGTGCCCTCTGGGAATGCATTTTATAATATGTACCATCCCTGTATTCTTTTATCTGGCTTTTTTTAAGCCATTTTCATTTCTTTTCATTTCCAGAAAAAGAGTATGAGTAAATAAACTGCTTTATTTAAAAAAAAAAAGTAATAAAACAGTTCCATGGAGTTCACATTCACGTATCTATTATGATGATATGATAACTAAGTTCTGAATTTGGATTAATAATATATATAGGTGATGGCACATAGCAACAAGGATGTTTATTAGTATATGCTCCCCTCAAACCTTTAATTCTTGCCTCAATGTGGTGACAAAATTTCTCATTTTGTCTTATCTAGCAAGAAGTCTCAATATATTTGCAATAGAGAGGTCCAGAGAGTACCAAAATTTTTGAGTTAAATGTTATATGGTCAGACAATCCAGCTGAACCAGTTTTAAGGAAAATATTTTGTATGATGCTTGCTGATCAAGGAGCCAAGTACTCTAAAACCATAAAGGAGGCTGTTTTTACATGTGAAAGCATGAAAATTACTATCAGACACAAATATATATCAACATTGTGTTGCCCAGCCCCTGACAGTTGAGGCTATGGCCAATATATTACACACAGACCTACATTTTGTAATGCTTTCATTTAAAAGGTTTAAGCTATTTCCAAGGGGACTGCTCCAGCTCCCAGACAAACGGCCGCTTGACAGCTCTCCTAGTGCTCAAAGCTCTCATGCAATTTTGTTCAATACACAAAGTGCCAGACTGAAGGAAATTGCTGTTCCTCATCTGATGCTAAGTGATTGGCTTTCTATCTTCATTAAATGTGTGCTACTCCATGCCTCAAAGACATTTTACCTTGTCCTGGAACGCGAACTTTAGCAGCGTTTTGAAATACCCAGAAGGGCTCTGTGGAAATAAGAGGGAAAATCCTAAGTCCTGCCTGCCCATGCCCTTACCCCTGTTAAATCGATTAGAGATTGGACAGATCAGATGTTGTCTCACTAGATGTGCTGAGTTAGTCTTAAAAGTTGGTTTCAGAATTCAAATGAGATTCTATTCTCAAAGATCCCAATCTCATCTGCAAAGGTGAACTAGGAATGGAGGAAAAGAAAAAAGAGTACAAAAGAAAGATTTTGTCTGTGAGGGGAGCATTTATATATGATGGATTACAAAATTAAGGCAGTACCAGGGAAACATTAGTGGTGCTCGTGACTTGTAGATTTCCCTGGCTTACTACAGTGCCAGATGCCCTCCCTCTTTGTTAATTCCAATGAGGATTCTGATACATGGGGTTCAGCCTTTAAAGAAATGATCGTCCACTTCTTTCTCTCTCCCATTTCAGTAATAATGAAGAGCTGCTGCATCTCTCAAAGCTTGAAAACACAATTGTGCTGTTGAAAGCCACTATAATGAGATCTCTGTTTGAGAGTCACGTCTGATCAAATAATAGACCTTCCCTGTTAGTGTTTAAGGATGGGTAAACAATGTCAAAGTGAAACCTAACCAGAAGAAATTGCATGAGCTTCTTACATTCATGCAGCTGTTTTGTTCCACTGCTATTAGACCTTTACTGGTCTGTGGCTGGTCTGAGATCTGAGACAAAGCCACTACTTATTTATGAAGAAAGGTGACTATTTACCCTGCTGACAACTCAGACACTAGAGAGAAACTGAAAACGGCAAGAGCATTATGCCCTGTGGACAACATAATCATCCTTGAAAGACTGGGTGGATGGCGACATTACGGGTTCTCATCCACTCCTTTCCATACTCTCTGAACAGCAAATGTCTGTGTGTAAAGTGAAGGCATCATTACTGGGAAAATGTACTTTGGGCAGAATGAGAAATAGCCCTATTATAGTCAAGCATGAGGGGACAAATTTGCATTGAGAAATTCCAGGAATAGAGTGGTGCCAGCATTCTATTGAAAATGACCAAACATCTTCCAGGTGAGGAATTCCATAATATTTCAGGATTCACTGGAGGAGATTCACTTAAGTTGGAGGGGCATGGTTTAGAGGTGGACTTAACACTGCTGGATTATCAGCTGGATTCAACGATCTCTGCAGTGTTTTTCAACCTAAGTGATTTTATGATTCTGTATATGTTGGTATGCAAACATTCTGCTCCGCACCCTGAATATGGTCCAGCCTGCACAGTCTACATCAGCTGAGGAGGAAAATCATAATAAACTCAAATGCTGTGGAGCTCTTCCATCTCAGGGATGAGGTTAATGCTCTCCAGAGGCTTTCTGCGCATTTGAAGACCTTTCCAGGTGGTTCCACACGATTTACCAAAATGAGTAACTCATCATCCAGCTAAAGCTTAGCACTGGAAGATTTTGGGGGACAGATTCCTCTCACCCTGACTTTGAACACTTAACTGATCTGCTAAATTAAAAGCATTGTCCTTTTGTGGAATGGAAACAATTTATTGATAGATACCTCGGTTCACTGGCTAAAAAGGCAGTCTAGAACAACTAAGCTTTTAACATAATTAACACAGATACAATTCAAAAATTAAACAGAAAGAAATTTGATTATTCCTCTTGCAAGACAGGATTCCCTCTAGGGCATCAGCCACTGTGCTTCTGAAACCATCTTGTGTGTTTAGTACCCCCACCTGAACTACCTCATGCCATAATCATGAAATCACAAAAGCAAACACAAAAAATCCTACTTTTTAAAAAGTGAAAATACTCAGGAGTAAAACGAACTGAATGTTCAGATTAATAATTTCCCAGTTCCAAAAAAGCCATATGATCTAAGGGAGCAGACAGTGGTGCTGATGACATTTTGTTGACAGCGGCCCAGGAATACTTTGTAAAGGAACGACTGACTTTTTTCTTTACTTTTTTATTAAGAAATTATAATTCAAATAAATAGCTGATGGCTTTTTATTTAAATTTCAGATCTCTATTAAAATATATATGGAAAAATTATATTTAGACATTTGAGAGCTTTCTGTGTTAGGCGATGCAGAGAGACTGGCTACAGGAGAACCTACAAGAGAAAGATTGATGTTTTCCCAATGCAAGTTGCACAAGAATGGGGATAAACAACCAATCTACTTGGAAACACAATTCCAGTAGCAGTTGTTTGCAGTTATGAATGTACAATCCTATCTTTATATTGCACATGTGGATATAAATTGTCAGCCTTGCTCTGCACTTACCCATATGTCATACCTGTGAAATATTTTTATTATATAAACAAAACCATGTTTCACTTTATGGGCCAGTATTTCCATGCAGATCTGACACCAAAAGGGGTGCTGTGCTACACTGTTATTATGTCGTCTATCAAGAAGCTCAACCAGTGCCTTTCAGCACGCAGAACCTGGAGACAGCCTCTTCCACTCTAATCTTGAGACAAAGAACAAGGTACACAGTCTTTCCTCCCCATTTCTCTGCTGTTAAGCAAGGGAACCAGCTGTTTCTTCCACAAGGTGGTGAATGTTTGTAAAGTTTTCAAACAAGTACATGAAATTATTAATGAAGAATATAAATATTAATGGTTTGATTCAACATAGCAATAATCTGTCTTTCTTTAAAACTTTATATTATTCTCCATCACCACAGCATCTAAAAAAGAACCAAACTACATAATATTTCATGAGCAACCAAAAGCAATAGAAAAGTTCTGGGACTTCTTGGTGCTGCTATGGCTTTTCTCTTTGGTAATAATTCTTAGGTTTTAGAAGGGAGAGTTTTCCATTTTTGCTCCTGCTTTGATTTGTGGTTTTGATGGCTGATTGATTTTTCTGTGTAACTGATTTTATTTTGCTGTTATTTGATTTACTAAGGTTAGCAAAGTGAGGGTTGAGCCCATGACTCTGTTCTGAGCAAACTTTATGTTATGTTGGAAGGATTTTTTGAGAGTGTGCACTAGACCTTTATTAAGACCCATGCAACTGTAGTTTTCCATCAGCCAAGACTTTGCATTGGTATGATAGAGAAATTGTTACAGTTATCAACAGCAATACAAAACCAAAGGATGGAGATGCTATTTATCAACTGAATTAGATGGAACAGACTGCACAGCATTCCACCAGAAACAATGCTGCAAAACAGGTGTAAAATAGGGCTGAATCTAACCCCTATTTGTTCCCTTGTGCAATGCTAACTACGCTATGAGGCTTGGAAGATACACCCAATGTTTTGTCCTATCTGTACTGAGGGAAAAGGGCGACATCTGAGCTCATCACAGTTATGAGGACTCATCCTAAGGATGATGTTCTCACAGAGGCTGGGCTAAATTCAGCTTCACCTACAGAGGTAATTTAAACAAAAACCATCCACAAACACTGAGGCCAACTGGCACTGAGCAGTGAGTACCTAAGCCAGCAACCTTTCATAGTCTCCAAAACAACACAGATGCATAAAAGGAGACTGGTGGAAATGTGCTCTGTTTTCCTTTTTTAGTTCCTGATCCAGACCGAAGTATTACTTGGGAGAGCACCAGTTGAAACACACAAACACAGTATCACAGATGCTTCTGACAGTGCAACAGCAGAAATTACTGTATTGTAGTGCCTAGGACTGTTTCCAGACACTGTTTAATTTACTTCTTGGATATAGTCTTCATATTCTCATCTGTGAGATGAGGTCTAACATCTACTGTAGAGAGAAAATTATTCAGTATATGCCCTGACTATGCCAGTGCAGGAAGGCCTGGGAATATTAAAGTAGTTGCCAAACAGTAATGTACAATGTTTTAATTATTCAGAACCACTCTGCCATTGTGCCAGAGAAAAGACAAGGGCTTAGCAGAGAAGAATTACATAAAACTCCACCATTACTAGCAAAACCAAGAGAGAATTTGGAATCCCCAGGTGTTTCTTTCCAGATGTTGTCTCTGATGATGCTGTTGAGCGGGTTTAACTCTTGAGCCAAAGGATAAATACAAAAGCTAGCATTCTGTATGTACGCACACCTGCACCTTTTTAGTACAAACAGCACAATTCAAGCAGAGGAGGTTAATGATCTCCCACACAATGTAATCTAGTTTATAGATCTGTATAAATGTTTTATTGCAACACTTGATTATGTGATGTCCCAAATGATTTATCAAAGAAGCTGATGTAAAAGACCAGCAAGAAATGCTGGGGAATTAACTGTCTCATTCTTTCTGTGGAACAAACAAACACTCAGAGCCCTCAGGAAACTAGAAACCTGTCTAGGTTCTAGCAGAAAAAAGCTTGTAATTTGTTTGCATTTGATGACTCTCCTTAGTTGCAGGTAGTAGTGATAAATTCACAATTTGTGACAAGTAAAAAGAGGAGCAAGGAAGGTGCAGTGCACATTAAAGTAGTTTAATCACCTACAGAATAGTGTCTGCAAAGCAGGTTTACCTCACTGTGATTTACTGCTCAAACTGGTGTGAAAAAAAAAAAGGAAAAGCAGGCTTCATAGTGGACTTTAAAATGCTGAAATAGCAAAATATCAGGAATAGAATGGCAAATAAAAAAATTCAGGTTATCTGAGAAAAGTGTACCATCCAACTTACATTTTTCTGATATTAACAGTGTCTTTCCAGAGAAAGGCAATAAAGCTCATGAAGGGTCTGGAGCATATGCCTTATGAGGAGTGGCTGAATGAGCTGAGGGTATCTAGTCTGGAGAAAAGGTGGCTCAGGAGAAACTTTATCAATCTCTACAACTACCTGAAAGAAGGCTGTAGTCCGGTGGGGGTAGTTCTCCTCTCCCAGGCAACCAGCGACAGGACAAGGGAAAAGGCCTCAAGCTGTGCCAGGGAGGTTCTTGTTGGATATTAGGAAAAATTTCTTCATTGAAAGAGTGGCTAAGCATTGGAAAAGGCTCCCCAGGGAAGTGATGGAGTCACCATCCCTGGAAGTACTATAAAAGAGTAGACATGACACATTGCAAAGATGGTTTTGTGGCTGTGGTGGTATTCAGTCAAAGGTTGAACTTGATGATCCAGGAGGTCTTTTTCAACCTTGAAGATTTTACAATCACAAGAGACTGGTAATCAGGACTATCCCCCTACATAGTTTACCAAAACACAACATGCATCTGTGGTGCTTTCTGCATGAGCTGTGTCTGTGAGTGACGAGCTCCCACAATCTCCTAATGAATTTCGACAGAGGAAATCACAAAATGGTCTGGGGATCAGGATGTTGCTCTTTTAAGCACTTCAGCAACTCCATGATGATTCCCTGATCTGTTTATTTTCCGCATGCTTGGACAAGACAGACAAGTCACAGACTCAGCATGGATTGTAAGCACTTACATGAAGCATCTGAATGAGAAGTGCAGAGGTCCAGGTAACTCAGAGAAATGCAGCTCATATGGTGATGAAAGCTCTTTTTTTTTTGACCTGTGGTATCCATGAAACTAGCCTTTTTCTGCATAAGCAAAGGTGATCTTAGCTTTCTTCTAAACAATGAGCTGTAAGTACGTAGAATAAAGAAACAGCTTATGATTGTTCCTGAGGAAATTTTCTGTTCTGACAGTACACATGCTGGTTGCATTCTTTTACTAGCCTAAGAGAATCACTATTAAACTGATGGTACATTATCCTCTGACCAATTCCATAATTCCAATTCATAGTCTCAGGAATATCTGCCACTGAAGAAGCAAATGAATGAGCACAAAAGAAACAGAGTAATGCCTGGGATCTGACCTTTTATTTCAAACATTATTATAAGTAAGTGGGAATAGACGCAATATTCCTACAAGAATAGGAATTGGAATATGAATAGGAAACAGGTTTTGGCAAAGGATTTGTAAAAAAGGCTGAAAACCTGACTGTTGTGTGATGCAACGTCGCTAGAAGACTCATTAGTTTATTTCTCTGTCATTGCAAGATAATGATCTATTTCTGACTTAAAAGGCCAAAGGTGACATATGTATTGGCATGTCACTGAACACAATTCTCGTGTATAAGGTGCTCATTGAATAAAGAGGATTTTATCTAACTCAGCAAAACTATATTAAGATAGTAGCTTTGTAAATTTGGTCATCAGAAAGAGTTACTCTGGATAAATTAAAGAATGTCAAAAGTATGAGCATTAACCTGTGATTGTTCCCACTGTAGCTGATATGGTCCCTGGAAGAGTTTCGATCCAATACTTGAAAATTATTTTGGAGAGTATTTAGCCTGTATGGGCAAGAGAACATCCTAAAAGGGTGTGTGCAAATGTTCAACTTTGTCTGAAGGAAAAGAGAGCTGAGATAAACTCTTAAATTTTACAAGTTATCTGAACACCTTTGAGTGCGTTCTTTTATTTAAGCAACATGAGACAAAAGTTAAAAACAAATCAGACTACAAGAGGAAGTGTCGTGGTCATTATTAATGCCTCAGAGATAAAGAAAGGGACATTCATTGGAATGTGGCCAACATCATAAATTGTAGGCCAAGAACAGAAGAAAAGTGAAAGATGGCGCAATCAACAATAATTTGAGAAGTTAAACTTTGAAATATCCAGCGTTAAGAAAATGAAGCCCGCCTAAGCTGTTACTTGTGCGAAGTAAGGAGACAATGCTTGCCATCAGTCTTTATTGCCCCTTGACTTCTATCAAGTAGCTCATACAGACAACAGAGTCCCAGAGGCAGAGGTCTGTAGGCATCACAGAATGGTTTTGGGTTGGAAGGGAGCTTTAAACCTTACCTAGTCCAACCTCGCTGCTATGAGCAGGAATACCTTCCACCTGACCAGGCTGGTCAAAGCTCCATTTAACCTGGTCTGGAACATTTCCAGGGATGGGCCATCCACGACCTCTCTGGGTAACCTGTGACAGCGTTTCTCCGCGCTTATTGCAAATGTCTTCCTTATAGCTAGTTTGAATCTACACTCTTTTACTTAAAAACCATTACCCCTTGTCCTATTGCTACAGGCCTTATTAAAAAGTCTGTCCTCATCTTCATTGTGAGTTCCTGTTAAGTATCGAAATGTTGGAATAGAGTGTCCCTGAAGCATTCTGTTCTCCAGGTTGGAAAACGTCAACTCTCTCAGCCTTTCCTCACAGGAGAAATGCTGCAGCCCTCCGATAATTTTTGTGACCCTCCTCTCAGCCTGCTTCAATACATCTGTATCTTTCCTAAATTAATAACATTTCTACATATTTACAGCTGATGCAGTATTCCATTTCTGACTGTGAATTGTTGATCACACTAGTTCTTGGAAAGGTACAAGGCATTATGGATCTGTTGGAGAACTGGACAAAAATTTAAAAGATGACAAAAAATGTGCTGTATCAATCCTTAATCAGAAAGTATTCGATCAGAAGCTGCTCAAAGAAATACAGTTTATAAACTGTTAAACAGTTGGTTGGAAATCACAGCCCAAAATGGCTATTTTCAAAACAGAATTCCAAACTCCTCTTTGAATCTATGTGCTTCTGTATATGTTTATGTACACATACACTTACACATATACTTATATGTATAGCTATAAATAAATAGTAGGAAAAGGCTGCTTCACTAATATGATGAATGATACTTAATGTTTACAAAAGACAAGAATCTGTGGCTCAGGCTTGGAATCAAGCCATACTGGTTGAGTGCAAATTAGTAACTGTATGCCAGGAGAGAGCTGGTCTGCTAAGATATTTGCAGTGTTTTATTGCCTGGATTAATTAATGCTAATAGTTAAGAGAATGGTAATCTACTGGCTTCCAAGAGGGAGTCAGGCAGTCCTTTCTGCTCAATGGAGTGTTAGAAGATTTGAAATATTTGAGGCACCAGAGGCTACTAAGAAGATTTATACAAGTCAGCGCTTGAGCTTCACACTCCTGGAAATTCGTTATTAGAAGGTTTCCTGGAGCTCAAGTGGATATTATGGATTCCTAATGGACTTTTATTCTTTTGTAATTTTTATGAATTTAAGGTTCTTCAAAAAAACTATGTATTTCATACTTTTTTTTTAACTTTTACTTTCTAATGCATTATACATATGTTTGAGGTTTAGCTGCCATTTTCTGTTTTGATCACTTTTGTACAGAATCAGTCATTTCAAGTCCTTGCCTAAAGTATCACTACATAACAACCATTTTCATTCTCCCAACACATTGAAATTTTTTATTAAGCTGTTAATCTTTCATTTCAAAACAACACCGGATGTGTTCAATGAAAGACCAAATTCATTTTGTTTTTCCTTTGGTATGACAGCTAAGACTGTCACTTAGACTTCTAGTTCTCGGAAACAGACCTGAAGATCAAAGAGGATCTGAGAAAAGGAACTATTCATTAACTCAAGAATTTAAAAAATTTGAGCCATAGAAAAAGCCAAGCATACTATGAAAGAGGACTCAAAAATGTTGGAGTGATATTATTAATTAAGATTCTACCATTCTGTTCTTGTGGCTTCTTTATATCAATAGAAACCTTTTTTCTACAGAAAATAAAATCACAATCATTATTTACATAAATATTGTAGGGAATATTTCTACTACACTATTTAAATGAAGACTAAAGAAACCCTGATAATACGGAACTTGTCACTCTGAGGATTGGAAAATTGGTGACTAACTTAATTAGAAATTGAAGACTTACATGCCATTGCTATATAAATGTTCCTCAAGGGTTTCTTTTTCTTGCTGTTATTTACTGAATATAGTCTTTTTTAAGTGGAAGCAATCATTAAAGATTTACATATATGTAAGTCTACTAAGAAAAAGGAAGCATTTATATTTCTTATATTTTCCAAAGAATACTGCTGATCCTATTACGTGACAATGATGAAGTTCCTTTAAGTAGTTCTTAGAAAGAAAGTTTTGTTCTTGAGAATTGATCCCCTTTATGACAACAACTCAACACAGATCTGCATCTTTCACCTGAGAAGTGTGAGACAGGTGTGGAGAATATTTCTTGGCATGGAACTTTTATGTTTTTAAGTTCCATGTATCTTTAATTTATTTCCTTCTAGCAGCTGGCACAGTAGATTTGTAAACCATTCCTGTAACTTTTCTGGATGAAAATTTTATACCCCTTCAAGGACACCCACAAGTCATGTATTGACTTGACAGGGGAGGCTGTCAGATTCTTGATAGTATTTTCACTTCCTTTAGTTTTATCCTCTGAGAAACAGTCTTTGTTATCCAAGAGTGGCTACTGAATACATGTTTTGACTGGCACCAATTCAGGCACTGCTCTTTTCACTGATGCTAGCTGGTTTAGATATCAGCCTACACTTTCAGAAGCAGGGTCTGAAAACATAGTCTAAAAATGACTCTGGCAATCACATATACTCATCATTTAAAGCCAGAAGAGAATGTGAAATCCTTTTGTGTGACTGCATGCTATGTTACAAGCCATTACATTTAAGCATTACACCTTATTAATTTCAAAAATTCAGTTTGACTATAGTGTGCAGGTCCAGATTAAGCCTGTGTAACATAAGACATCCAGTGAAACACCCATCTTGGATTCTTTGTGGACAAGAATCTATAGGAAAAAATAACCCCTCAAGAGGGCAAACCAGACCAGGATATGAGCTGTCCTGTGAAGAACTCCTTCTTCATGTACAGAAAGATGGCCTTGAACTTCTAAAAAAATGTCTGAGAATTTTAATGACTATTTCTATGGCCCTGTAGCTACTCACATGGCAAATGCCAAAGAATATCTAGGAAATTAAGGAATAAACAGAGAACAGAAATAAAAGTATTATTATAACATTGAATAAAGTCCCAGTGTGTCCCATTCTTGCATATAAAATGCAGATTTTTCTGCAGACAAGCAGCAGAACTTTCTTGACAAAAAGATATGAAAACTAGAAATTTTAAGGACACAGAAGTACAGGCAAGCTTGCTGATTAGGAACAACTAAATATACTGAGGTTCTTCAGCTTGCCAGAGGCAACTGAGAGAGACTATGACCGAGACAGTCTGGATATTTTCATGGTCCCTTTCAATACCAGAGCTAGCTAACAGCAAACGAAGCCAGGTGGCCAGCTGAACCAAAGGGAAGGGATGTGTGCGTATGCGTGTCCCGGGGTCAAACCATAAGAACACAGCAGTTGCTGCACAACATGTAGTTATATGGTGGAACTCAGAAGTCTGATAAAATGAAATAAGGAGTATTTGGTGTCTACAACTTCTGTCCTCTAGAGGTTTTTAAACAAATCTTATAATTTAACTACCGTGCTTCTTAAATAGAAAACTCATTGCTTATTTCAACAGTTGCAGGAGGTATAAATGACAAAAAAATGAGAGAAAAAGTTCATTGACTTGCACCTTTTACAGCTCCAGGAACAGACACTGTGTACAGACAGAGTAGTAGCTCAGCAGTGACGATGACTGGTGCTGGGCAAAGCAACATCTGTCTGAGAAAAAACATCTGGACTGCTGCAGCATTCAGTGAGGAGTAAAATTTATCTTGAAGATTTTCCCTGTGGACTGGCAAAAATGCAGTTTTTACACAGAACTGCTTTATAGCAGTTCAATATAATTGTATCAGAAATTTTAAGGGTACTGCAAAGTGGCTATCACAGATATTCTTTTAGGGAGTTTTGCCATTAGCATCACATCAACAATATTCAAAACACTTCCAAAAAGCCATCTGAGAACCAGACCACACCTTATATTTGAGATCAATACAGAGAGACCTTCCCACTTACTCAGCATCCAAGGGTCTGGATTCTATTTCAGATATTCTCAGCTGCACTTGTGCACAATGAAATGCTACAGAAAGCTGTGATCCCACCCTCACAGATGTTCAAGCAGCAGCATGGCTGATATAGCTCATAAATTCAGAGTAGGGGGTGGCTGGGAAATGCTGCTTTCAGCTGTCCAATGTGAATGTCACAATGAATGGGCATATGGTTAAAAAAATCACAGTGTTCTAACCTGTACCTGCAATTGGATGCAGGAGAAAATATGTCTTTCTGCTTTTAAAGAATTGTGTAACAGAAGTCATATGCCAGAATTGTAGCAGTGGTAACTGATTTCATATAAGCAAATTCTGCCTGATATAAAAGAATACAATTGTTCCATGGTTAGGAAACACAACCTTTGTGAATTCAATCAACAAGTTTTTAAACATTTAGTGACATTAAAAAGAAAGTGACTAGCTTTAGGGTATATGAAGTATTGCAACCCCATAAAGTTTAAGCACTGGCAGGGAAAAAGAGTAATTGCTAAAGCAAACAGCTCAGCAGCTGGTTGTGTTCATCAGCTAGTGGTGATGAGCATGATCCTACCCTGCATCCTTGCAGCTGCAAGAAGAGATGGCCTATATATATATAACATAAGGCTACTGGAACTACAGAATGATCAAAATGCAGAGAGAACGGGTATCAGGAAAGTTTTTTCACTGAAATAGTGGTCAAGCATTGGAACAGGCTGCTCAGGGAAGTCGTGGAAACATGACAAGCATGAAGATGTGGGACATGGTTTATGGACATAGTTTAGTGGTCAATTTGGCAGTGCTGGGTTAATGGTTGGACTTGGTGATCTTAGAAGTATTTTTCAAGCCTCAGGATTCTATGATTCTCTGATCCTGATACATGCTGCCATGTTTTCTACACAGCATTGCATCAGTAATGAAAGATGATACCCCTCTGTAATAATTCTGCAGCTCTCTGCAATTTAACTTGGTGAATGAGCAGCTCTCCTCTTTTGATCATCAGATGATGAGTGCTGCCTGTCTAAGTAAAGAGTCTGTGTTTTCAGATCCACCATGTACCTGCTGAGATCAAACAGCAGAGTCACCTTTCAGATCTAACATCATACATCCAGAGACACCCCTGCTATGACAGAAATTAACTCGTGCCTCTCATGATGAGGGATTTGCATTCATCCAGCAGGAGGTGAAAGAAGACACCTTCTCACTGTGTGCTAATGTTTCTGTGACCTAGTAGCCCATGGGGAACCCTCCAGGTCTACACTCCACAAATGCACACCAAGACATAAGCTGTCCATTTATGAGCCTACACTGTCCAGCACAGAGGATAGTTTCAAGTCGTTCTCAATGTGTAAAACTGAGGGCAAAGTCCATACAGCAACTACTCTAAATCTCTCTCTTGTGTGTTGTGGCTACTACAGTCTCAGCAAAAAGCAATTCAGACTATTGCTCAAGGCCTAGACCCCAACTCATCCTATCCACGGAACAAAGAAGAAAAACCATGACACACAAATTAAACATGGATCATAAGCTCTCTGATCTCATTGCAGTGAGTAAAGTTTAAATTATTTTAAATGACTTCTTGATTTGTGAGCAAGAATTAGCATATTCCTGTTTAAGCTATAAAAGATAAAAACCAAAATCTAAACTAAATCCAACACCTAGCCACACAGCTCTTAAGAGTTGCTTCATATGGGCTACCTTTAAGTCTAAAAAATTCAGCCCATTTGGAAAAATATATTAAATTCAATATATATTAGATCCAAATATCATTGAACCATAGAATGGATTGGGGTGGAAGGGACAATAAAGAACATCTAGTTTCAACCCCACAGTCATGGGCAGGGACACCTTCTACTAGACCAGGTTGCTCAAAGCCCCATCCAACGTGACCTTAACTTCCAGGGATGGGGCTGCCACAGCTTCACTGGGCAGCCTTTGCCGCTGCCTCACCACTCTCCCAGTAAAGAATTTCTTCCTTACATCTAATCTAAACCCATCCTCCTTAAGCTTGAAACCATTACCCCTTTTACTGTCACTCCACGCCTGTGTCAAATGACCCTCTCCAGCTCTCCTGCAGCCCCTTTATGTACTGGAATGCGGTATAAGGTCTCTTTGAAGCCTTCTTTTCTCCAGGCTGAACAGCCTCAATTCTCTTAGCGTGTCTATATATAATAGACTCTAGTGGTTAAGCTAGAGACGCATAGGAAATAAGTTGCATGCAGTGTCTCAGACACAGGGACAATATTCTCACCTACCTACAAACAGCAATTAAAATGCCCAGACACGTGAAGAAATGGTTTTTTTTAATCCTATTAAAATTCACCCATTACTAGGAACGCATTCTGTTAAATGCATGGTTTGCCCTAAGTGTTATACTACTGCATTTTACCTGGAATACTTAATTGTTTCCCAAGAATAGCAAATGGTTAACAACTCTTCATACAGGAACTGTGGAACGGATTCGGTGAATTTCACCACAGTTCATTGCCTGCATTTATACCAAGTGAAAAACTGACTTTCAGGAAAGAAAAAAAAAATGGAAAATGCACAGGAGAAGAAGATAAGCTTTATACATCCTAGAAGGCAAATGTGGAACTAGTGCTACAAAGAAGAAGCTGTCTGCTGCAAGAGAGTACAAAGTACCTCAGAGGTGTCAAAATACAAAGGTAGAGAGATAGAGCTTCCTCAGGTTAATGGTCTGATAATATCACTGCTGAGACCTGGAAAGCCATTGCCTCAACATCCATTTCTGGCAATGTTGATATAAACTCCACAGGGGTGGGGCTAGGGGCAAATTCTGGGGCTTTGCCTGCCAGCCTGATGAAAGAAGGAAAATCTATTTCAGTGCTTAAAAGACAAGAGTGGGTTTTGGTGCAGGAGGTCAGACAGATACACGGGTAAGTTGCTGTATAGGAGTAGTCTCGAAAAGGACTACTGAAATGAAAACCAGATAAGGGCCTGGAACAAGATCCTACAGTCTATTAATGCCCTGGGATAGTGTAAGAGAGACACATGGGAACTCAGACATAAGGAAAGGGGGGGGGGGGGGGCGTTTGCAGCGTTAACAACAAATATGTTTTTTCTATGGTAGGTAAAAAACCCCTCAGACCAAAAAGCTCTTGCAGGCTGATATGGGAAGAAAAGCCTGTTTGTGGCGAATACAATGGGGAATTTGTTCACGTTGATGCAGACAAACCCATCACTTGAAAGCTGAAGTTGTTGTTTTGACCCTGTTCACTCCATGTTATCAAGTCAACCCAACTGGGCATTTAATCTCCCCCAGGACTAAGGAAATCCATCTCTCTCCCCCCTTGTGAAAAAAGGAAAACTGACTGCTCCGGGTGTTATCTCCAGCAGACTTAGGCCCAGCAGGTGCTGGATATGTGCAGCAGCCTGCTCATGGCTGACTGCATTTTGCAAGTGTTGCTATCAGTGCAAATGAGAAAGCTGCTCCACACATGGTCCCCCACCAGTGTTTTCTTCATTTCAGACTAAATCCATAGCTAGAAATGGAATTTTTAAGTTCTTCTCTAACATAACTTAGGATGCAGCCATTTCTATACAGCTTTCTGGTACAAAAAGCCTTTCAGGTCATAGGGCACATGAAACACCAAGACCATGAAGCAAAACTAATCAAAAATTACCATCTCGAGAAAGCAGAAAAATGAGCACTGTATTCAGACTGTTCACTGATTATCAGTGAACAATCTGACTCCACGAAAATTTCAGATGAACATTATGGAAACAGGACAAGGATGAGCTCTTAATCTGGTGAGACCCCAAACTAGCACAGAGATAAACAGCAAAAGCATGAGAAATATCTGGCTGAAATCACTCCTTAGGCTGATAATTATATGCTGGATGTAGTTTGCTGTTGGAGCTGGGCATTTCTGGCCTACAAAGACAGAAAAGATATTCTGGATTGAGACAGTGTTCTTGGACAAGTATCCAAGGTCCTATTCCAATTTTACTACCAGCATAACATGGGCTCCCTTTCATATCATATGAACATCCTCAGTTCTCTATCTCTGAGAATACAGGAAATGAGTTCAGAGTTAAATAATTCTCTGGGTTAAATAATTTAGGCTTCCAGAAGGAAAGGTCAGCTTGCAAGTGTTATTTTAAAATTAATAAAACAGTACAGGTATTCAAAAAGTGGCAAGAAGCAATATCCCTATCCAGGCACCTTATATTTTTTAAACATTGCAGCAAAGGAATTCATGTATTTCAAGGATGGAAAGGACATGATCTCTCAATAACAAACTGGAGATGCTACCACAGTATCCAGAAAATCTAGTTCTAAATCTGATAGTACTCTGCATCCAAGACCTTTGCACACTGCACCCAGTCCACAGGTCTCACATGCAAACCCCGTGAGATAACACCATGTCCAAACAGTCCTTCCAATCTGGTCTGTAAAAAGTTTCTCCTATAATAATAAGGTGCTAAGCATTGCCTTAAATATTTGTGGATGGGCAGATCTGCCAGAACCTTGCTTCACCACAGGAGTCCTTTGAATTGAATAATGTCAGGAGGACATTGTAACGAGGGAGTCAGGAATAATTACACTAAATATGTATTATCTTGTGGTCATCATCCTTAATGAACGATCCACAAGAAGATGAGGGTCAAAGACAGGATGAAAAGTAAGTGATATTGGTTTCAGAGCAGCAGAGAACAGAACAGGCAAGGAGGTCAGAACAAGGGTAGGTGGTTCTATGGGTTCATGGGTGATGGGCTCAAAACGGAAAATTAAGGATGTCACATAGCTATGAAAGAACAGGGAGTCAGAAGAATAAACTTCCAGAGCAAGACAGCTGCTGAATGAAATCATCTCAGAAAGTGTACTAGTGGCAGCGTTTAGGAAATGAAAAGTGGTAGTAGAGCCTCTGAATTTACATGGTGGGAAAATGAGAGACAGATGTAGGGGTAGAAATAGGAGTGAGGAGGAGAGAGGAAGAAAACAGAGACCTTGAAGATGGAAAGATGTGGGAATGAATTTTAAGCAAATGTGCAAACGGTAATGGATAATAATAGTGCTCATGCTCCGTAAGATATTGTATGTTTGCTGAAGGAACAACAAACTTCAGGCTCAGTAAAAGAAGATGGGCGGGTTTATGATGGGAACATTTGTGTACAAAGTAATAACAGGCTTTTTCAGCAGAGGCTAAATTTACATCCTATACAAAGATATCACAGAACAACAGAATGGTTGGCATTGAAGGGATCTTAAAGATCATTCCATTCCAGCCCCCTGCCATGGGAAAGGACACCTTCCTCTAGACCAGGCTGTTCAGGTCCCCATCTAACCTGACCTCGAACATTTGCAGGGGTGGGGCAGACACAGCTTCCATAGGAAACCTGTGCCAGTGCCTCACCACCCTCATAGTGAAGAATTTCTTCCTAATATCTAATCTGAACCTAATTTCTTTCTGTTTAAAGCCATTATTCCTTATCCTATCAGTACAAAAGAATACCTATCAAAACAATGCCTGTCTGGGAATACTAAACAATCACGCACTTTATGTTGTGAAAGTTCTACAAGAAACAAGCCCAGGGACAAGGGCAGCTTCTGTTTACATCAGTGCTGGCACTCTTCTCACAAGTCCTGAGGAAGGACTAGAGCTCCAAAGATGCTGCCTGAGGTAGAGTACATCAAGGACACAGCATTATCCATTCTTGTCTTATTGCCCAGAAACACACCCATCTTTCATAATCAGCAAGACAGCAGCAAAACTGTCTGGCATAGCACCATGTTTTCATTTTTCTTCATTTAATTGTGCTCTGTCCCACGGCACGGATCAACAGGCAAACAACAACATGCAAAAAAGAAACGAAGAGCTCGTCAGCAGGTCTGACTGGGGAGATTTACTTCTTGAGAGCTGGGCACAGAGCCAGATACATCGATGGTGGGACTTGCTAAGGGACATGGAGGCAGTGCAGGGTTTTGTAAATAATTCCGAGAGAAGAGGCCAGAAAACCAAAATCTGAAATAAACAATCTTTCAATTTCATATTACGGACATAAAACTCCACTGGAGAAACTGATTCGACTCTGAGCTGGCATTGCACAACACTTCAACCTCCACCAGAGCTTCCACAAACAGAAATTTACAAGAACAGAGCAAGGCCAGGTTTCATGTTTTCCCAGCCTGGCAAAGGAATTCTGTGGTTTAACTGAAATGGCTTTTCTGACACATCATATCTTAATTCTCACTCATTCCTGCTCCCCGTTCCTCCCAGGATCTCTTCTCTTTCCGCCCCAAATCAGACTATTTCCTTGAACAGCACAGCATTTCAATCCAATCTTAATCTGATTCCCCAAAAGGTGCGGGGAATTCCCCTTTTCCCCTCTCTCCTTGACACGTACTATCTCTGCAGCAGAGACTGAACCTGCTCTCCTGCGTGCGGGCTCGCGGCGCTGGCTCGGACACTTTCTTACTGAGGCATGGACTTCTCACACTGCAAAGAACCGCTGAAGAGCGAATTGTTTCACCATTGCCCGGCCTCCCAGGTAAGATCTGGAAAGGCAATGGGCCATGATGGCCCGCGGAGGACAGGCCGTGACGGTCCGTACCGAGGGCCGCCATTCCGCTCCGCCGCGCCGCCATCGCAGGCGAGCGGCCCTCAGCGCGGAGCTGCGCGTGCCGCCGAGCGCTCGCGCGCACCGCTGCGCACGTGGCGAGCGGGCGGTTGCCATGGTCGCCAGGCTGGCGTGAAGCGGGGGAGTCACTGCCGTAAAGCGCCGCTCAGCCCCCTGGCAGAGGGGAGAAGCGAGGTGTTCGCGGGACGCTGCAGATCCTTGGTGGTGATTCCCTGTCTTGCCTTCTGTAATTCTTTGCTTTTTCCTATTTTTCTGTTATTCCTTGCTGTTTTCTCAGATAGTGAATAAAAGCGAATTATCGTTCTGATTGCCAGCCTTTAACCTCGTTTGTGTCTGCTGGCTCTGGCTGTTCGAATCCATCCTCTCTCACCCTCCCCCTGTGTTCGCACCTTAGGACAGATCCAGATCGGGACACAGACATCTGCGAGATGCAAGAAAAAGATGTGCTCGGTGTTTAAACTCGTGCATTTGGCAAGACAGCAGGAAGGAGAGAAAATGGTGTGTCCTTGTGGATTTCTCCAAAAGCCAAGGTAATCCTCCAGGAAAACCCTTCGACAACAGATGCGACTCTGCCGCCCCCAGGAAGAGTACAGGGGCTGGACCACAGTGCCAATCCCATTTACAAATGGCAAAGGAGACAACCAGGAGTAATAATGTGGTTCATGGATACATCATCCTGAGATAAGAAAGCCTAAGATCACAGCAGCCTGCCTGTTGCACTTGCCCACCGTGAATGTCAGGGACCTTAAAGAGGTTTTAAGTATGGTTAGGACCATATTAAATATTGATCAGCTCGTTCATGCTGAAGTGAGTGGCTTCACCAAGATCATGCAGCAGTGGCAAAACCCTGGAATAGACAACACGATGAAGAAAAGCCTCCCACTCAGAGATTGCCTTGTTGACATCAGCAACTGCATATTATGTAATGCTGTTGTTCACAACATACCTGTGAGACACAGGGGACACTTGGAGGTCCTCTTGCTCATTGCACAGCACATACAGAGCTATCTAAAGACATGGGATGCAATGCAATTGGACACCATTGTTTATTTCATTAGATTTGGATGGGGCATTCGTTCCTCAGGCTGAGAATAGAGAATGGGGCATGAGGAAAAAAACCCACCTCACTGAAGAAGCTTGAATAAGAAGAAAGAAATTGGAGGTTCTGAAAAAGCACAAGCATGTTGCTTTATCGTATATAGCAAATCCTACCTACTGCTCTCCAGTTTTATCCAACTGCCTACTGACTCTTCTATATGTCTGCTGCTGGTATTATTCCTTCTGTGAAGATTTTTATCCTATCTGCCCTTCAGACTAGGTTCCTGCATTGTACTCATTTTAGATTTAAACCCAAAATCTGTCCAGAAACTTCATCTGAACCTGAAGCCAAATGATCACCTTCCTTTGCAATATTTTATGTATCTGTCAAGATAAACCATAGTCAGGTTTTGATGCATATTTCATGTTGCTTAGAATTATGGTCTGTGCTACAGTGACAAACAAGATCACTTACCTAATTTTACTATTGCTCAAAAGTTATAATCTGCTGATAACTTCTAGATTTATGTATTGTAAGGCAGGACACTCACATATGAGCAAGTCTCAATTTTAGTAAAAAATTATTTTTTCCATGCAACAAGTCCTTGCTATCCATCAGGGTGTATTTCAGGGTCTGCCAGGGTATTTAGACATACTCTGTATTTTGGCACAGTAGGGGATCAAAACACTATTTCAGGATTGCTGACACTTTGTCAATGTAAGTGATTTCAGAAGGTAGCTTTGTTATATATTTTTGATAGACTAAAGATGAATTTTTTCAAAAATGAACAGCAAGAGACACATGGTGAATGGGGAGTTGATAACTGTGAAAAAAGCAGCATCAGCAAGTAACTGGGTCCCTAGCTTTCTAGGGACTTCTGCTGTGAAATCTGGCTTCTTGCCTCTTCCCTTCAACTTTTTCTTCTAAAGAGTGATAAAATTGTGCTACTAATTCCTGACACAAGGAGAAAGATAGAAGCTCTGTCCAGACAAGATGGCAGTGCTGCAGCAAATATGTCTGATGCTCTTATGAAGGAGTATCCTAGCAGAAAACTTTCATGTGATTTTTTCCCTGCTAGGAAAGCACAGCAAAGATGACTCCATACATTTTGCAACTTTGTAATGGCAAGATTTCTTGAAAATCCAGAAAAAAATAGTTGATTTAACAAAGGATCTGTATAAGAACAGAGATGCTGTGGGGAATACACAGTAGTAATGCCTTGGTTCACATGGAATGAGAAGGTGAAGCAAGAAATTGCGGACCTGTCCTGTGTCATTTTTGGCCCTTCTGATGGGAGACTTTTTCATGCCATAAATACACAATGGTTTAGCTTGGTAGGGACATTAAAGATCATCTAGTTTCAACTCCCCCAACCATGGGCAGTAACACCACCTCTTAGATCAGGTTCTCTAGAGCCCCATCCAACCTGGCCTTGAACACTTCCAGGGATGGGGCATCCACAGTTTCTCTGGGCCAGTATTTTACCATTCTCACAGTAAATAATTTCTTCCTAATCGCTAATCTGAATCTGCTCTCTTCCAGGTTAAAGCCATTCCCCCTTGTCCTATCCCTACATGCCCTTGTCAAAAGTCCCTCTCCAGCTCTCCTGGAGCACCTTTAGGCACTGGAAGACTCTCTAAGGTCTCCCTGGAGCCTTTTCTTTTACAGGCTGCGCTGCCCAGAATCTCTCAATCTGTCTTCATAGAAGAGTTGCTCCAGCCCTCTGATCATCTTTGTGGCCTTCTTTAAACCTGCTCTAACAGTTCCGTGTCCTTCTGGTGCTGAGGGCTCCAGACCCCAATGCTGTACTCCAAGTGAAAGTAGGATATTAATTTAGCTGTCCTGTTTTCATGTTAGACTTGGCAGTTACAGCTAAGTACGTTCACCCTGTATTGTCACTTGGTAGGAGAATTTCTTACTCTGTCCCCAGACTTCTCATGTAACGAGGCAGGATGCTGTCATGACAGGTGCTGAGTTTCACCCATAGGGTGAAGACACTACAAAGGTACATGATACAGTTATTGCCAGCAGCATCTGTAAAGCAGGTTCCAGGCAGGGTTGTGCAGGTGCAAGATGACAGTCATCATAACCAGGGTACAACTAGTCAGTTCCCCATCCCTCTTAACCATTTCTAGCTGATGGCTCCATGGGTTGTCATTTTAAAAACAAGTGGAAGACCCACATCAAACTAGCTCCTTGTGCTCTCCTATCCAGGAGTATCTAGAAAAATCTGCTGACCTCCAGAGAGCAATTTAGGCCTAATGCTCTGATATTAAACAGGCAGGTGTGTATTAAAAACACTCATTTAGTCTGAGGTGAATGGGAGGTTACGTAAGGTGCCTGCTTGACTTACATCAAAAAGTTATTCTGTTAATTTTTTTGGTTGATCCTGACCCTTTCCCTGCAAATGACAACACTATTATTAATGTTAATTAGCCTAGGCCAAGTAATGGGATCACTGCGGAAGGAACAGCTTTGATGTGTGCAAGTAACATCTAATGTGTGGTATAATAGTGCTCTGTTACTACTCAATAAAAATATATTTCCAGTGATTAAATACAGGAACTGGAATTTCAGTCCCATTAAGTTAATGGCAGATCTCCCAGTAACTAGAATGGGATGAGCTGTGTTCCACTAATTTCACCATTTTTTACATTTGAGTAAGCCAAAGGAAATGTCACTGTGCCATGCCAAAGACCTTACTTACTCTTTTCTACAATTCTTATCTTCTCTGTTCTCAGTTTTAAGAATCAGATCTCTGTCTTTCTTACTCCATCTTACCTTCATTTGAGCCATGCTGTTCAACAGACATGTACCAGGTTACTTAAGCAACACAAACTTTGTTTCAGATTCTTAGACTGGGTCAGAAATTGCACCTGCTTCTTTAATATTTTAAATATAATACATAAATTAAACTAGTATTGGCCCAGAATAAGAGCATGCACTCACACTTTTACATCCATTTAAATAAATTTCTTCATCTTAACTTCAACAATTTAAAGACAGACACCTTCTATTTCTAACCAAACTTTGTGGTTTTTAAAAATAATTCAAATACAAATATTTAGGGTTTGAAATATCCACTCTTGTGACTGGAAAAATGTGTAATTAGAAGAAATTGTTGGGCAGAAACACCTCCACAGGTCCCTTTCTTACCAAGCTGTTCTATGACTATAAAATACTTGGAAGTCCCAACTGAATGTCTTCTGCACAGGTGCATATCAACGCTCTTCTGGATGAACAAGGTGTGTAATTCAGCTGGGATGCCCCTACTGTTCCTTATGTACTTTGGACAACCCACTCATGTGTTAACAGTACATCTGATGCACATGGTAAATAATAGACTTACTCAACAAATCTACACATCAGCACAGGTGTGGTAGATCTCATGGTTTCCTAATATTTCAGTCCTATAACACATGGATTTCCTATAGCATAGAATCACAGAATATTTTGGTTGGAAGGTGTCTTAGAGATTATATAGCTCCAGTCTCTTTGCCCATGGGGAGGCATATCTTCCTGGCCTTGAACACTTCCAGGGATGGGGCAGCCAGCCACAACTTTCTTGAGCAACCTGTGCCAGTGCCTCACCACCCTCACAGGAAAGAATTTTTTCCTAATATCAAATGTCAGCCTGCCTTCTGTCAGTTGGAAGCCTTTCACCCCCACTTCATGCCCTTGTTCAGAAGTTCATCTCCAGCTCTCTCACAGCTCCTTTAGGTACTGGATGATAATCCAGGTGTTCCTGGAGCCTTCTCTTCCTCAGACTGAACAAGCCTAACTCTTTCAACCCATTGTCATATCCACCAGGTATGACCAGAAAGTCTGAAACACATAGGGTGCGTTGAGTTTCTGTATGTGCAGGCCTAAGTAAGCCTGCACAAACTAAAAATACCCCAGAGAGAAAGTTCAGCCTTGAGCAAACTTTCACATTAGTCAGCAGAGCTCTAAACTCAGCCGCATCTTTTGTTCTGCCTATATAAATCTTGCCTGAGACTTTCTGTTGCGTGGTGCATAAATAATATTGTGCTTCTCTTCCCTGTCCGAATTGATCCACACTGGCCTTTACAACTTCATCTTGGGTGACCCTGCTGTCAGAGGTAAGACCTGTCTGTAAAAGAGCTGAAGGCCCAGAGGGTAAAGCAAAGTTTACTATGTTGTGACTGTCACTGTGATCTGCCCAAGTGCCCTTGGTGAATTGCTCCCAGCTCAGGTAGGGTATTCTTACCTGAGAGGTCCCAAAAGAACTGGAATCACTTCACACAGAGTTCTTTTAATCTTCCTTCCTACATCAATTCCTCCAAATCCTTTATCTTGCTTGAAAGGAGATTATTGTCTTGCAAAAAAAAAATTTAAAATAAGGACATCTCATCTAATATATCTTAATTGCCATAGCATTTAAAGAAGATACATGATTCTCTTAATTCAGAAGGCTAATGAATCATTTTTAATCATACAAAAATGTCATGTCCTATGGTGGTGAGCAGCCTAAAAAGCCCAGGAGAAGTTGGTAGGCATATGCTGGCTTGATCTTTCCGTAGTGTGAAAAAAATTCATGAGCCTGCTGCTGGCTCCTGACTGCACATGCCAGTCTTAACTTTGGAGAAGTAACGACTTTCTCCTCAACTCATTCCTCTCTCTTTGTTGTTTGATTGCAGATTCCAGATGGGTTTGGTAGCCAGTAATTACTTTTATAACTAGAACTCACTTGCAATGCATCAGGTTAATGTTAATGGCATTCTGTACAGACACTCATAATCTCTAACTTCTCTCCCATGCCAATGT
Organism: Irena cyanogastra; assembly: GCA_013397155.1. Taxonomy (NCBI): domain Eukaryota; kingdom Metazoa; phylum Chordata; class Aves; order Passeriformes; family Irenidae; genus Irena; species Irena cyanogastra. The sequence continues at coordinate 760,842 of VWZV01010744.1, read as the reverse complement.
AATTGTATTTCCTTAATACTAACCAAACAGTGATCTCTTATCTTTTTTTTTTTTTGACAGTGGGTATGTGGGAAGGAACAGTTTACATTTTTCCAGGTTCCTCACATCTTCACTATGTTTATTAAATCTGTATGTGTTACTTTCATTTCTTAGCACCAATGGATTTTTCTTCTAATTACAGCAATCTGATTTCAGTTTATTTAAATGCTGATTTATGTTTATGCTATCCCCTGGTATCAATTTCATTCCAACTAGATCCCAGTGTAACTTAATTACTTGTAGTCTTGTCATTCCGAACTAATGCTAATTAAAACAGTTTTATTACTGGAAGGTACTAAAGATTAACCCCTCCACTGTTCTATAGGAAGGAAGGTAAAGTGAAGGTGAGGAAAAAAAAGGTTTACAAAACCAGAGAAAAAAGTCCATAGGAATGTCCACTACATATGTTTTGTTTGATCACACAGTGTGCTGTAGTTGCCTAAGGGTCATAGCCTGGTTTTATTGCCTGGTCTGGTGATCTCATCCTGTTCTCACCCCTGTTGTTTCCATTTCCTCTTCTTTAACCTTGTCTGGGTGCAAGAGCTGCAGAAGATGAAGGTGCACTACTAATGGTAGCCAGCCTCTCCTCTCTTCATGTCCCCATGTCCCTCTTCCTCCCTCTCTGCCACACCTTTCCACACCTCCTCTCAGTTGTATCTCACTTTCTCTACCTCCTCCTCTTCATCACATATCCCACTCTTTGCCATTCTCTCAAATCACACACTTGTTCACATTCAAGAAAAACAGTGTTTTAATCCAGTCATCCTCCCTGTAGGCTTAGCATGCATGGAGCTGTCTGTCAGTGCATTGTTCACTGCTGTTCAATTGTGTTGAGCAGAAGATGAAGCTGAAGCACTGACCAGCCGAAGCTTTTGATAGCAAGTGCTTTGCAACCAAAGAGAGATCAATCTTCACGAAGGTGTGTTGGGATGAGTTTGAGTCAGATGTTAGGAAAAGTTTCTTCACCCAGTGAGTAGCTGGGCACTGGAACAGGATCTCCAGGGAAGTGGTCACAGCACGAAGTGTGGTGTTCAAGAGTTCAAGAAACATTTGGAAAATGCTCACATGGTTTGCGTTTTGGGGCTGTCCTGTGCAGGACCAGGAGCTGGACTCAGTGATCCTTGTTGATCCCTTCCAGGATGAGGTTTGGGGTTTTTTTCCTATGTGGATTTGAGATGATAACAGAACATATTGCAATAACAGAATATATTGCTGTGAGTCTTCAAGCAAACTAGGGGAGTTAGTAGACTGATAAAGCACCCGCTGAGTGCAATTATGTCCTGTACAGTGCTTGTAAACTTTACCTGCCTCTTCAGTGCTTCCTATAAATCCCCCTGACTGCAGCATAGCACTGTACTTTCCCAAAATCCTTCCCCATCTCAGACACAGCTTTATTTTCCTCTGCCTTATTCCTAAATTCACATTTGCAGAAATGGTAATAAACTAACTCAGTTTTTTTAAGAAAATCCCCAAGTCCTTACTCTTTAATACTAAAATAACTCCACATATATCTTTACAGGCTTACATATGCACATGTATGCAAATGGCCAGAGTATTGTACTCAGGTGTTTGGCTTTCCAGCATAATTTTTCAGTTGGTTGCCAGGTAACCGGAACACTTCTGATACACATGTGCAGAAGACATACTTAATTGTTTTTCATGTGTACCCAAATTAGGACCCAGCGAAGGCTATTGTTATTTCTGCTGATGAGAAAGTGACATCTGTGGGAACACAGAAAGCTACAGAGTGTGTCTGTCTGGGGCTAATTGATTTATAAAACTTGCCGACAGACAGATGTGAACAAACACTTCTGACAAACAGCATGATTATAAATTAGCTTCTTCTTTTTATAGGAGGTAGGCTAAAAACACACAGGATAAGTAATGGATGCAGGAGACAAGTTATTTATTCTCTGCATCCAATGAAGCACAGCAATTGTACTCTGTTCTGTGGGCTGGTTTCCTGCTGGAGTCTGGGAGTAGGGTAAAAAGAGCTGAAGAATGAGGATGATCTCTACAAAATGGGAAGCATATTGCAGTATCCCAGGAAAAGATGTAAATATGATCCCTCTGAGGTCTCTGTCTGAATTTGTGGGTTTTAGCTGAAGTGGGTAGGTCTGATTGTTATTAAGGAATTTCTGTGCTGTTTTCCTTAATGAAATTCACTCCTACACAGACCAAGCAACCTAATTTCAGGATCTGTGCTTTAGAGGAGAAGAGAATGTGAACTTCATCACATCGCTTTGATAAGTGAATAAAGTTGGGCAATTCCTTTGAATTGTCTCTTAAGTCAGTGAACAACACAACTGGTTTCCCCAGAAGAAGGGAGAGTGTGAAGGGATGGGTGAGCCTAACAGATAACTGAAGTCCTCTGTGGGGTTATGTGAATGCTGAGACTACTCTCTAAATAACTAAGTTCTTTCCTCAATGTCCCAGAGGATTACAGAAAAAAAAATAGAAAAAAATCCTACCTCTTCATACCTACATGAAAGAAAAAGAGTTCCACGTACTATTGTCTAGATGAGAGTTTCACTTTATTTTCCCTTATATAAGCAGAAGGCAATAAGAAATAAAATTGAAATAAATTTGGCTCAAAGTAGTGGAAATGAAATTTTAAAAAGTATTAAACATGAAAACAGATCACAGAAATTCACAACAAAGATTACATTATCTAAAGTCATTGGAAAAGCAAGTGGACAAATTTAAAATATAGGTAAATAGGAATTTTCTTATCATCCCTTAAGCTCCCAAGATCCCTATCTGGGTTCTACCGGTCCCATTACCAAGCATGAGGCAGCAACAACAGGGACTAGTAGAGAGGAGTATGCTTTGTATGCCTGCATTTTATACAGAGGGAAAGCTTGCCATCCATCATCACAGTTCCAGAGGGAGAGGCAATGCTGAATCTTTCCTCTACAATGCTTTCCACCACAACACAAAGAAATCTCAGTGAGAGAGGGAGGGAGCACACGAGTGCTAAGTGCACCAGCACAAGGGTAGAAATGGAGAAAAAAAAAACCTCAGAAAAGTCATTACTCATCAATCTTCAGATTTACAGCCTTCAAGGTCTGGGAGGGTTGACACTCAGCACAGGAAGCAGCAGCAGACACGGCTGCTCCTCAACTAAGGCATGACCTTCCCTGACTGCCCAGCCCTGGGTATGTAGATGATGGGAGAAGGGCAGGGAAAGTTCCTGCTGCTCAGTTCTTGGGGCGCTGCCCTTGTACAGCTGCCTTGTACAATTCAAAGCAGCAACACTCAGCATCAGATCTGTGAAGGGCAGTGAGCAGCCAGCAGCAATTCTGGCAGCCATTGAGGGATTTTTCAGGATGAAATCTGAGTGCAATCAAGGAGAGGTAGGCAAAGCAATCCCCAGACCTGTGGCTTCTGGGAACAGGTAGATACAAAGGCAGACCCTTGCAGGCAGAGGCTTGCTGGATTCATGAGAGTTCATGGTGTTTACCCTGCTGAGGGTCTTTGGTGCAGTGAGGTTTAGTACTGAGGGTCCTGTTACCCTCCTTGGCATCCAGCAGAACCTGGTATGAGGAAGATGAAATACAAGCAAATTTAGGTCCCTGAGCTCATACAGACGCTCCAATCTAGGCTGAAATCTTGACAGACAGGACATGCCAGTGGGACACAAGACTTCGAGTATTCCTGGGAAGACGATATTAATTATTCCTGTCATTAAGAGCAGCAGGAAATGAGTCTTTGAGAGCAGCTTGTCTTACATACAGACACGCATACACACACACACACACACACCCAGGCACAAGCCAAGGCAGGCTTTAGGAGAAAAGGTTGTTGCTCAGTGTAAAGGAAACTAAGTCAATATTATCTTTTAATAACAAATCCAAAAAGAGGCAAGCTGTCCCAAAGAATGAGCCAACAGAAAATACGATTCACAGGAATATGACAGATAAAGGGGCCTCAGTTGAACAAATTGGCATGTGCAAATATTTGGGCTGATGAGCTTGATGGAGATTTAAACTGTAGAGACCACATTAATAATTGACAACCCAAACTGGAGTTGCATAAAAAAGAACCTTTCCCGACCCAAGAATTGGTTTTCCTGCCTTGTTTTCTTTCACTTAGTGGAAAACATTTTTCCTTCCTGTTGTGAGAAACAACCTTTTTTTTCATCCCTGTGCTTGCTCTCACTTTTCTGATGACTGCTCTGAGTTTAATAAGATGCTGTCAGACATGTGCAGTTAAAGCTTGGGGTTGCATTTCTGTTTTCTCTTGTTCTTGCCCAACACAATTCCAGGGGTGTTGCTTTTACAAGGCATGATGTGACTCCTCACAGGAACAGTGCAAGACAAAACCAAGGTGCTGATGGAGCACTGAAGCATCCCTCCCCTGCTGTGGGACATATGTGCAAGGAGAAGATCTCCTGTAGTCCCTCTTCATCTTAAACCCATCTGGGTTTTTCCAAAGTGGTCTCTAAATAAACAGGGCAGGCAGAATTATGTTTTATATGCATGGAAATTGCACAAGTTACCTTTTTTTCTCCCCATATAGAATCATACAAAGGCTTGGGTTGGAAGGTGTCTTAAAGATCATCCAGTTCCAACTCCCCTGCTGTTGGCATGACTGCCACCCACTAGATCAGATTGTCCCATCCAACCTGGCCTTGAACATTTCCCATGTTTTCATGGACTTCTGTGCTTTTGTATGTATAATACAATTAATGCTGGGATCACCTGAATGGAGGAAAATTATGCACCCAATAAGAAAAGGAGAGACTGAGACTAACTAGTTCTGCTTTGATTTGTTTCTTGATCCCAAGAAGAGAGAAGATGAAGTGCAATCCCTGTTCCTATATGACCACCTTGGTCTTTCTTTTTACTGCCACAAAAGCAAGGAAAAAAGTAATGCAGGAAATTCCTGTGCTCCAGTGTATGGTTAACTCACAACTTTCAGGAGTGAATTACCCTGCTAATGTCATAGTGCCTGGTAAGTCAGTTAGAGCAAGGCAGCAAGGCTCTTGCTTTTGTACTTATGCTTGTCTCAATTGCTATTCATAGTCTGAAGCCTCACTTCCCTGCCATTTTATACTGATCACTGTGCTAGACTGAGGGAAAACTTATGACCATATGGTAGGATTTGGCTGCTCACTCATTCTCAGAATTTCACCCAGTTCTCATTGACTTTCAATGGCATCTGGATGACTAATTGCCACAGGCATCTCTCAAAGCCTCAGCTGTGGCACCCCAAAGTATGCAGGCTACTTTCAAGTCTAACCACACAAAACAACAGATTCCTGCCTCCAGGTGCTTGCACCTACTGTTAGATGTTTGTCCTTAAGTGGTAAAGATAAGTCGAGCAAGGCAGAGTGGTTATGGCAAGTCTCAGGCCACAATGTGTAGCTGGAAGTCCTAGGAATAGCTGGGCCAGTCTAATCAACATTATCATCCCCCTAACAGTGACCATCACCAGAGGCAGCATGAAAGGTGCTGAGCAGCCTGTGTGCTGAGCTGCAGGATTTATTTCATGCTCTTTATTTCATGCCACTGATGTCCAGTAGAGCCTCTGCCAGGTCATTTCCCTCTGTGCCATTTTTCTGTATTAGGTCACAAAGTGTTGAGAACAGAACAGTGTTGAGGACATCTTCCATGATCCATGCACAAAGGTGTTTGTCTTGGGACTCTGGCATTGGCTGGAATCTGACCTAGAAAAACTCTGGGAGAAATAATAGCAGCAAGTACTTCTGTGTCCTCAAAAGAATTGTGTGGACCCATGCGCATTGTGTGAGCTGATGGTACCCACGTAACTGACCTGAAAGTGGCTGCACTTGGTTTTGTCAAGGTTTTTTTTCCTTCACAGCCCCCCAGTTTCTGCAGGGCAAAGGAAATCCTTTTGAACAAGATAATTCAGAACAGAGAAAAACAGCATGTAGTGTAGACAACTATGTGAGGCAGGAAAAAATAAAAAAGAAACTTCTATCCTAAACAAGAGAAAGACCATTGCAGAGGTCAGAATGGCCAGAATGGCCAGGGCTGTAAAAAGCTTCTAAAAATGTATGTGCTGCTGTTGAATTGTTTTGCCCTTGTCTCCAGAGCTTCTCAGGGAATTGTATTCAATCTCAACTTTTATGAAGACAAGCCCAATGAAGATTTGGTCTGCAGCATTTTTGTAGTTTGAAATGTTGCTCAAGATGTCTTTAAAGATTTAAAAGGAATTTAGCTTTAGTGTTGTTTGTGTGTGATTATTGTCGGGTTTTTTCCAAACCACAGAATTGCTGAGAGGTTTTATACCTTTTCTATTTTCTCCCTTCAAAGATTACGGATAGACTCATCACCTAATTATTTTGTTTCCATCTTGTAAACAAGATCTGGGGAATAAGATAGCAAAGAACATATTTCTGCTTGTATCTTACAACATGCCTACACTGAAAGAAATTATACATAACAAAATTTCATTCCAATTTCCTGTAACAGGGCACCCTATGAAATGGGAAATAAAAAAGAGGAGATGCTGTTAGACACAGACTGTTCTGTGTAGTTCTACCTTGCTCCAAAGGGCTGCTAAATGGAAAATTTCAGTTTCAATAAACCTTTATTGACATATTTAGTAATATTAATAAATTATTCAAATAAAAAAAGAACAAAAGTTTCCACGAAAATATACACAGATGTTACTTAAGCAGCCCTTGCCTGGAATATAAGAAAGCCAGGTTTCTCACTTCTAGAAATCCGAAAAATAAGTTGACTATGAACCACAAAAAAAAGGTTCTTTAGTTTTTTTTTCATCTTTCTTTTCCAAATTCACTCAATACCAAAGAAAGTAAATGTTTAAATGGTCATTTTTACAGTTAGGTTTTAAAAATTTTTGCTTGCAGTGTAATTTTAGTGGACTGTGCTTCTTGAAAAAGAGCTGGAATAGTGGCCTAACTGCATGCGTGCTCAAAATATAATATATAACATGTAATATACCATATGTAGTATGTTATATACATCATCTGTTGTATAAATAAATAAAAATAAAATACTAAATAAAACAACAAACATGTAATATTTTCCCCATTCATTTCACAGTCTGGAAGCCATCTCATGAGCTTGAGAGAGCCTCTGTTAAGATCATGGGTCAATGACATATATTCCTAAGGTAAATATTGCTACTTCTCAAATACGTGGTTCCTGGACTGTCTAAAGAGATTGATGATAACACCCTGTGGTTATCAGTGCAAAGATAGGAATATTTTGAGTAAAAAAAAATGCTTCCCATAATCAAATGTCAAATAAACATTACCATAGACATAGGTATAGTTTCTCTATGTCAGGTTGTATATATCAAGAAAAGTGGGGGATATAAATAAAACCTCCCTCACTGAAGCCTGAGGATGGCAGGGGTATAAGCAACACCACATGTTTCCTGAGACTTGCAAAACCAGAAAATGCATGAGTGACACAAATCAAGGCAAGTCTATGAAGCACTATTTAATGTTTTGGTTTTCCTTAGTAAATATTCTCCCTTAAATGTCTGACTTCCAATAGGAAAATGCAAATGGGAACATTTGCCCTTGATGCTTCAGACTTGCATACAAGAAAGTGCCTGAGTCCTGATTTGGCAAGAAAGAAATGGTCATCCTGAGTTCAAAGGAAATCTCTCGATAACAGGGCATCTTTAAGGTCTTAAAGATATCCATGGGATTCCAGCACACATTTAATCATGTGCCTATGCATTATTTCTGAAGTGGGCCCAACAGCACAATTGAAGTTTTCTGAAAGTCTCCAGTCCTTACAGACCTCAGGCTCTGCTTTCCGATTATCTCACCATTTTTTCTTGAGATTTTGGCAGTGATCTGTGTGTGTTAGTGCTGAGTTTGAGCAGGATGAGAGATCACTCACTTTGGAAATACTATGAGTTTGCAGTGCCCAGTTGTGCTCAGGATTTCTGCTCTCCCAATTTGCCCTCTATACAGAGGATGTAGAGGCATCAGGGCTCATGGGGACCCTCCCCTCAGAAGTCTTCTACAAGCATCTCCACCTCCATGGAACTCAAATCCACACAGCAACCAGCCACCTTTGCCTTTTCTTTATATAAAGTCTATAGAACGTAATGGATTTCTGAATAAATGGTGTTCCTGTAGCTTTTCCTCCAACAATTTATTTTTGCCTATAAATTTTAAGCTCAGATTCAATTTCATTAAATGCACAGATGAGCTGCTGGACTCTAATGAAGGCTGAGAATGGAAATATAATTCCATGCTTTCACTGGTCATTTCACCCAGAGGTGATGTCTTTCAAGGCTGAAAGGAATTCATCAAAGAAAAAGGTGATGGGGGAAGTCAGCCTCTTCTCACTGCCTGCTGCCAGTTCAGGGAGAAGTGAAATGAGCTGTCAGAGCTCAAAGGGAGTGTGAGAGGGAGACAAGCCTGTAGTTCACTGTGCACCTTCTCCCTAGAGCCTCAGGAGGACATTTTGATGGTGCATTATCAGGAAGATGAATTCTCTAGTGCTCTGAACACACTGCCGAAAGCAAAGCCCTTCCTTTGCTGCCAAACCCTTATGTGACCGGTGCTCATGCAATGACAAATCTTATAGAACCCCTAGTGTGCAAAAGGGAACCAACCCCCAACATCTTTCTCACTGGTGCTGGATAATCTCCTGTCTGGTCTGAGTGTAGCACAGGACCTTCACTGACAATAGCACTTAAATTAATAATGAATTTCTTGCCATAAAGGCCACCAACCTATGCCAACCCAGATCCCAAGGCTGCAATTTATATTGTCCTTGCTGCTCTGAAGACTCTCTCCTTGGCCCAGAAGACAGGTCTCCTGCTCTTCAAGGCAAGATTTCTTGATTGTTTAACATCCCTTGTTCACCAGCAGGAAGCTTCAATGATAAAATAAAATTAATAAAATCAGAATCGCAAAGTGGTTCAGGTTGGAAGGGACCTTAAAGATCATCTCTTTCCAACCTCCCTGCCATGGACAGGGACCCTTATATCAGTAGAAGCAATAGGGGTAAATCTGATCACTTGTAAATGTACTAAAGGAATGTTTCAGAGTAAAATGCACTTCACTCCCTAAGAAGCAAGGACGCATGTATTTATGCTTTAAAATCAAAGGAAATAAGGAAAGCAGGTTAAAATGCTTCTATAAGATAGAGAAGCTAGAAGGAATGATTTTTTTTTTCCTAGGAAATCACTACTTGAAAATTTCATGGACAACACGGCCACTTGAATAATGAATAAAGCAGACTGCTTTAAATGAAGTGAAATTGCCCTCTCCTCAGCTTTCTTTTAATCTTTTGTGGCCCTACAAGGAGCCTTAGAAGAGGCAGCCTTGTGACATGATAATCCAGCCTCCTCCATCAGCTGAGCTTTATCAGTCAGTAGGAACTGAAGCCACTATGTAACATTTTCAAGCAGGAGCCTCAAATTCCTTTTTTCATGGCTAAACACTTGTTGGTTTTATATCAGCTGAATTAAAGCATAGAAAAACCCCCAACAAAACCAATAATAACTACAAACAACTTAAAGGAATAGATTCACATGGCTAATAGTTCCTTAATTGCCAACTTGAAGGTCCATAGCAGTCCTGATTGTCACTCAAGTTATTTTATAAATGCATGTTGATTTTGAAATTGTAATGGTGCTGAATTAGCAAATGGATTAAAAATGGCAGAAGACTTTTTTGTGTCAGGGGCCACTACATTACGAATTACAAGGTTTCCCGTCTGTATAACTCCTGGGATTTCAAAACATTTACCAAAAATTAATTTCTCATCACTCAGAACACCCTAGGAAGTAATCAGATGTTTGTGTTTCACAGAAATTAAAACCACAGCCTTAACAAACCCGATGGCTTCTGTGTATCCTGCTGCAAAGTCCACTGCAGCATTAGGACCAGGAAAGCTGATTTTAATAGAATTTTATAGACACATATTTTTCCATGGGGCTGTGTCTTGTAATTAGTTACTGGTGTGTCTAGAAACGAGCAGACTCTAGCTAGAGTCACACTTCTAGCTTTCTCCCGAGATTCCACACTTCTCTCTTGCAAGTGGTGAGGTCTTCCTGAGCCCCCATGGCTTAAATTGTTCAGAGGGCCACATTAGCTGCAGGACCCAACAATCTTTGGGTCTCATTTGACTGAGAAGGGGTAGCAGGGACATTGACAAAAAGAGAAAGAGAATCATGGAGTCATTTAGTTTGGAAAAGATTTCTAAGATCATAAAGTCCAACAATTAACCCCGCACTGCCAAGTCCACCAGTAAACCATGTCCCTCAATGCCACATTACTCATGCAAGGACAGTGAGATTACATTAACCTAATTTTTTAAAAAAGAAGACTAAACCCAGATTTTTTTGCTTTTTATCTGTGTATTGCACAAATCTTGGTAATTTTTATTTTTCTATTTTTTCCTGGTGCAACCAGATAGACTATAAAACTAGAGTCTGGTCCTTGGCAGAGAACTCAAGTGATTGGGAAAGCCTGTGACTGGTTAGACTTCCCCGCAACAGCACGGATTTAATGTATTTCTCCCTTACTGTACAGAGCTTCCAAAAGAACTGAAATAAGCTTTAAACATTTTTGCTTTTTTTCTTAATCAAATGGTACTAAAGAAATCAGGACAAAGCATGCACAATTAGAAACTGATTTTCCTTTAATGAATAAAAAAATAAACAAGTTGAGCATGCGCCTTCAAAGAACCAGCTTGGCATTACTTGAAATTATATTGCAGAGAGTAGAATCAAATTCTAGCATTAGTTTTTTGTATACATTGAATATTTGGTCATCTTTTTGTTCATGCCTTTCAAAGATGAAGGAACTCCGGTGGCACCAAGCCAGCTATATGCGCTAGAAAAGCATCCAAGCAGCCATGTTATTATTTAATCATCTACTATTAGAGAGTATCATCCAACTATTGAGGTATACTTTTGGTCAGCCTGATGTAGATGGAAAAATAGATTTCCATATGTTAAGCATTGATCTGAAGCTCCTCAGAATTAGACCATAATTATTAGAATTTTTTTTTTTTTCCAAAAGAGTTGTCAAGCACTGGAACAGGCTGCCCAGAGAAGTGGTGGAGTCACCATCTCTGGGGATTTTTAAAAGATGGGTGGATGTGGCATTTTAGGACATGGTTTAGTGGTGGACTTGGCAGTGTCAGGTTAATGGTTGGACTTCATGGTCTTTGAGGTTTTTTCCAACCGAAACATTTTGTGATTATATGATTCTAAGATATTTACAGGGTTAAAAGTCTCCTCTGGAGAAGCCAACAGCTGATGAATATATTAGCTTATCTCAACTCCATTTCCCTCCTGACTGTGCAAAAAGGAGCTACACCAGCATGCCCAATATGGGAATCAATTACTCCTCCTTCTCATCCTGCTAAATATTCAGGTCCTGTTGGTCCATCTCCTCCTGATTGGCTCCTGTTCTTGTGCAGGTTAGCAAGGAAATCAGATGCAAATCACATAGGGGATTCCTCAGCGAGAGGACAGAGCTGTGGCTGCCAAGGAGGAGGCAGGCTGCCTTTGTGTTTCTCAGAGTCACATAGCACTTAGCCACACAGCTGCCATTGACTTTCAAATGGGAAATATGTAGATGCAAGTGAGAGTTATGGAAATGTAGCCTTTCACTGTATCATTAGTTTTTTGTTTCCACATGACAGAAACTCATGATTTATTTTGAATATTTAAGTTGTGCCAGGGCAAATGCTTTTTTTTTTTGCCTTTTTTTTTTTTTTTTGGTTCTTTTGGTGACCATGAAATAAGCAACCCCAACAGTTTGGCATGGCAACATAAAGAAGCTAAGATGGCTTAAAAACATTGTGAAGGGGTCTATTTTGCATATCATCTAATCTAATTCCAATGTATGTAGTCTCCTTAAAGTACAGGAATATGGAGGTGGTCACCTGGGTTGTGTTCCTCTCTGCTGGACAAATCAATTAGTCTATATGCATCATCTTTAAAGTAGAAATAATAGTTTAATCATGTGGAAGTTTTAGGCCTTTTTCAAGGCTTGAGGAGTGCTCTTATATTTTTGGATTCCGTATAACATACTATCTAGGCCATATACCAATATCAGCAAGTTTGAGACTATTATAGTTGCTTCACTCACACCATCCCACTAAACATCTTTTATTGCCGCTTTTGTCTATGGTTTAAGACTGGGTTGCATTGGACACAGTCAGCAAGATTTTCTGTCCTCATGTTAACACCAAAGAAAACTAGAAATTAACTCCACTAAATGCAAGGCTACATCCAGTTTCAAACTGAAACTGAACTGCAACAATATATATATATATTTTTACCTCCTGAAAATCTTATGCAATCCTGAACATCTAGATTTAGCAGAATCCCTCACCTGATGGTTTATCTTGCTCCAGCCAGCAAAGCAGTTCAGCTACTTAGTAATTCTGCTAAAATTACTGCTGAAAAGCACAGGCAGGTGTGTCTCTCTGAATCATGTCCTTATCACAAGAAATTCAGGGGCTACCGGATGATCTCACCGAAGAGCCAAGAGAGGTCATTTCTCTTAACTAAGCTTTTCTCAGAGGGAAATGGCTATTTGCATATTTTACCAGAAATATCAGGCGTTTATTATTTATAAGGAAGCATAATGGTATCTGCCTATATATTATCCATCCAGTAGTACCTATCTATACTTTATTTTACTATTCAGGACACTTTGTTGAAGCCTCTGCTCTTGTGCACAACTAGAAAGTACTGGCCTCATCCTTTTCTCAATTAAGTGACAATAAATCATGAACAGTTTCACTGAAACCAGTGAAATTTCAGAGATGTAAAACTGGTAGAGAGAGACAAGAGGGCCTTTGATTCTAACAGCTCTGTCTTTAAAACACTCAGTCCAAGGGCCTTCGCCATACAGCCCCCTTCTACTACAGACTTCATTCCAACAGGAATCTGACACACAGTATTTACAAACAGTGGGGCTAAACTGTTCTGTTGGGGTTTGTTTGTTTGTTTGTCCTCTAATGGAGCAGAGCTAAATACTAATATACTGGCACAGGCTGCCCAGGGAAGTAGTTGATTCACCAGCCTTGGAGAGGTTTAAAAGACATGTAGATATGGTGCTTTGGTTTAGTGGTGGGATGACACATTTAGTGTTAGGTTAATTGTCAGACTGGATGATCTTAGAGGTCTTTTCCAACCCAAATGACTCTATGGTTTTAAATGCAGCACATAACACAATCTTCCCAATAGGCATCTATTAATCAGAGAATAAAGGATGATCAGCGGCTTCATGAGTGGGACAGCTTGAAAACAGAAGTGTGCCAAATAATTTAGTACACACACTCTCCAAGTTTACGGAAGAATTTGGGTTGAGTTTGATGTTTTGCCAATAACTCAGTAGAGATAAAACTTTGGAAAAACAGGAGGGTGAAACAGTTTGCAAAGAAAACAGACAATTTTGTAACAATCTGAACCATTATCTAACCTGTCTGTTTGAAAGACTTGGGACAGACTATAAAAACAGAGTGCAATTACAGAAGAGGAATGAAATGAATATGGTTTTTTTTGTTAGGAGGATCCTTCTTTCTTCCTGAAGCCTTTGCAAAAAACATAATTTGTGCTGACATTGACCTGCTTTTTGGGGGGATCTTGTATTTCTTTAGTTCACAGGTTCCCAGAGGCTTTTGTATAGCATTAATATTGGTAATGACTGAGTCTCTTTCCCTGATAAGATATAATGGAGGTGAAAAAGAATTTCTATGACTTCTGCAAGGAACAAGCACTATATTCAGATGCTGAAAATTCAGCTGTTTGTTATCCTTCTGCAGCCATAGGAAAAATTGAAAATGTGTATGTTAGAAGCTGAATAGGTGGAGGAGAAAAAGGCCTGGGAGAAAGGAATGCACAGCCCCTGTTCCCTCATGTGTCTGAGTGTTTATTGCCCTTGCTATCAATAAAAGGCTTTACAAAACTTTTTTTCCAGAATGTCTTCACCAATTTTTAAAATTTCTTTCTCTCATTTTTTTTTCTAATCTCTGCTAAGCTCCTTTCTTAAGGATTTATCAAGAAGTTCTTCACGGGCAATTTTTTTCAGAAAAAGCAAAATGCAGGTATGTTTGCAGCTATTTTGGTTACCTAGAAGCAGAGGTGCTGAAGCTGCAGGAAGGAAGGCGAAGAACCAGTTTTTAAGTCAGGAAATATCAGAAACTTACAGGGTTTGCAGGCACATAACCATACTCCATCTCTGAGTATGTTTTGTTATCCCAAACTGGTGAGGAAGATGAAACCAGTGCTCACAATCAGGTCCTGCAGGTGCAGTCTGAGGCTTTCATCCCTGTGATCTCCAATTGCTCTTCATCCTTTCTTTCAGTCTTTATTCTCCCTTCCCCTGATGATGACAAACAGGGGCACAAAGAAATAGGGAGGAACAGAGTGAAGTGCTTCTTTCCACCAGCCACTCGAATTTCAAGCAGAATACTGAAAGAACCAGTACAAAGGAACAGAGCTGTTGTTTTTTTCTCCTGCTTGCTCCTTGTTAAGCTTCATAGCTCAACAGGTGCCCTACTTTGAAAGAGAAAAGGCAACAAAAACATCCACTCACTTTTCTAACTAGATAATTAACCTTTTTGCTTTCCCTGTCTACATTTCTCTCTTCCAGTGCTCTCTTTCCTAATATTGCCTTTCGTGACACAAGATGGTGGAAGATGAGACAAAATGGCAGAGGGATGAACTACCAGTAACTGGGAATCTTTTCAAGCAAAACATGCTGAGAGCATATGCAAAGGTGCTGCCTCTCTTCTTAGATCATTCCCTTGGCAGCAGGATGTGATAGGCAAAATCAAACCAATATTCAGAGCTTTTTCAGCTGCAGATCTCAATAACTGGCAAGGTTTTTATTGTTGTTTTCCAAATGGGAAAGAAAGAGGCAGAGAATTTGAGAACATATGGTGATAGAATAATGAATGGGTAAACAGACTCCTTCTGGGCTCTGTCCTTCATTAAACCCAAAGGAAATTAACAATCTTAGATTCAGCTTTGTAATAATAGACATTGACCAAGATTTCATGACCAGAAAGTAGCCACTGCAAAGGTCTTCAGCCTCCTTCTCTCAAAACTGATGTACAAAAGTAAAGTTTGGAAGACATATATCAAAACTCTGTGTTTTGCATTTTTGCTACCCAATATGTTCCCACTCACTCCTGTTGAGCTAAGATCAAACAAATCCTGGAATAGAGAGGTCAAAATTCAGTTTTACCACCAAAAGCATCTCTTATCTGCAGATGTCCCATTCACTAGGAAGCTGCAATTCTAAAAATGTAGCTATAAAGATGATAATAGATACAAGAATCTTGTTGTTTACCAGGATATTCTTCTGACCCTGAGGCCATTCACAACCACATTAATCTTAACTTTGGAAATATATTATGTGTTTAATTTAGCTAAGAACAAAATAATGAGCAGTATCCCAGCAAGTATTTGGTTACCTCCTCATCTGTTTACCATGTGGGGACACATGGAAGAAGATCTGTTGCTGAAAAAGACACTTCCTTTTATTGCACTGGTTGCCAGCACCCCTGAAGTTTAAAAAAATTAAAAAATGGAAAAAGTAATTAAAGCATGCTAGGCCTAATTACTTTCCTGCCTGCTTCGACAGTGTTTTGGTGGGGACAAATCATAGGACTTCAAATCCCCATGTCTGCTTAGGAACGGCAGTCCCCCAGCCTTCTGCTGAGTAGAAAGCTGGAATTCTCTCTTCTTAACTGGACAGCTTCCTGCTTTCATCAAGAAACTTGACGTTTTCCATAGCCAGCTCTACATGATACTCCTTCCACAAGGTACTATTTGAGATCCAGGGATCTGAAGAGGAAAATGCAAGTTTATATTCTCAACATATTAAGAATGTTATGAATTGAATGCTGCTTGTTGGAGAATGCTGAGGATAATTAAACTTAGAGGGTAAATACTCAGAAATAAACAAGATTGTTGGAAGGCAGAGGATGGCTTATGCTGAACAGTTCCTGTAACTACTCCAAAGTTGGCTCTTTTAGAGGTATAAAGGTTGATACAGAAAAGCCCTGGAAACATCAAAATACTAATACTAATACACCCAAACCCAGAAGAAAATCTCTGACAAAGAGTGGAAGAAAATGCAAAATCCAAAAGGGAAGAAAAATAATAGCAAGAGAAATCGGAGAAAATTGATGTAAAAAGCAAATAAAGTAAATAGTAGCAATCATGCATTGCAGGGCAAACGTCTACTACATTGTCTGGGGAGCAATTTTCTAAAAAAAAACAACCAAAACCCGAAAAACCAACAAAACCCAACCAGATTTGAAGCCAGGGAAAAAAAATTTGCGAAATAAGGGGAAAATGAATATTTCAGGAGAAGGATTTTTTTCCCCATTTTTCAGCACTCCAGCTACATCTGGAATACTGCATCCAGCTGGGCTCCCAACAAAAGGAGTCTGTTGACAAACTTCAGGGAGTCCAACATGGGCCACCAAGGTGATCAGGAGGTTGGAGGAGGTTGGAGCACATGATGTACAAGGAAAGGCAGAGAGAACTGGGTTTGTTCAGCCCTGATACTCAGCAGGGATTTCATAGCTGCCTTACAGCACTTCTGAGCAAGTTTTTTAAGAAGACAGAGCCAAGTTGTCATGCATAACAGGGAAGGATCCATCTGGATTAAAGGGAAAAAAGATCCAGTATGAGATATTTAAGCCCAAATAAATTGTGAGATGTCCATCCTTGGAGATTTTGAAGGTCCAGCTGGAAGAGTCCTGAAATAATCTGTTCTCGGTTCAATGTTGACCCAGCTGTGAGCAGGAGCATGGGCTGGAGACTTTCTGAGGTCCCTTCCAACCTACATGATCCTCTAATTATAGGAAAGCTTCAGCTTTTAGAAACATTTTAGATAAAGCAATCTGGGAGACATAAGAGCTAAAAAGCAGGGTGAAAGGCTATTATTACTGAAATATAGGGCAATCTAGACAGAGACCAAAATATTTGGCATTTAAAATGAAACTTTGGAGAAGATGCAGAAAAGATGCAAAAAAGAAACAAGCTATGGGGAAGGATGTCAGACTATAGTCTGACTATAGTCAGAACTATACTCTGTGAATTTCTTCTTTAAAGAATAAAGTAAAGAATAAAGTGTAAGGTGAAAAGTGGGCTAGGTCAGACCATGTTCTCCCTTTGCTTCTACCTTTTGAATAACCATGGAGGGATTGATTTTGCAGAATATCACTCAGTGCTTTCCTTTATACTTGGTTTTGACTCAAGTTAGCATACTTTACACATCTCTTTTAATGGGAATAGCTTATGCAGATGAAACCTTTTTGTTGTCATCCTTCTTATCATCAAGAGCATATATATACTACATTGATGTACGGGCTCTTGTGTCTTCAGGGCTATCATTAGTCTTCTTTTTATGTGAAGTAGATAATAGAAGAAGCTGACAGAAAAACCAGAATACTAAGTTGAAATGTTTGGATGGGTTGTGACAAAGTTTGGCCAGTATTTGCTTTTAGTGGATGCCATAGTTACTAGAGGTGTATACTTTATACTTTTTTTTATAACAGACAAGAATTATCATTTACTTTGCACTGGGGCACATTCTGATTGCTTTTTCAGTGTTTGCATTTGACTCCTCATCAAGTTTTGCTGCTTCTTGGGAAACATTTGTAGGCATTCCTGAGGGTAAAGGGAGCTTTATTCTGATTTTGCTGAGGCCAAGATTTTAACAAATTGTAGTATGTTTGACATTTAGAAAGAAAATATAGCTCACATACATCACCAAATGGTAGCAACTGTACAAAATGACATTGCTATGATACTTTCTTTTGCATTGACTGTTATGTGTATTCAGTGGTTTAGGGATGTCCTGAAGTTTCATTCTTTGGGATGGAAACTCAGTCATTAAACTTGATGCCAAGCCTGTTTTGCAAGACTTTTCATTACAGTTGCTTTGCTACACAACTAAGAAGTGCAATTGGAAACAAAAGATGGTACTTCCTACTCTTTGCTGCCAACCCCTCAGACCTCACCACGAATCCTTTTCCATCTTGGCCCTTCTTTATTTGCCATTTGTCAGTTACAATGCGTGTGTTAGAAAGATTGCCCTCACAGAGAGAGCTAGTGAACTTTTAAAGGAACTCATTGACAGGCTTGAATAAAACATCCATAAGTTCACACGCCTGAGTTCTGTGCAGCTGATTTGGTCATTCCAAGATCTGCAATACTCTGATGATGATTTTGAGGCATATATTTGGATGAAGAATTACAGTGTCATACTTTTGTAATTCTAAAAATGAAGAACTTATTGCCTTTCCAAGTAATTCTAAATTTTGTGTAGTCTTACATGAAATCAAGTATTTTCCAGAGAAAATAAGGGTGCCTGTTATACATGCTGAAAAAATTCCCACACATTCACTGCCAAACTCTCAATAATGTATTATGAGCACATGGACCACAGGGAAAATACAGTGTGGCATTCAGATTCCTACCACCAGCCTGTTAGACTTTATCTACATGGCTTTGCAGGATGATGTGATGAAGAGTCTGGTCTAAGTGACATGCTTTTCCACTGAATTTAAAGTCATACTCTCAAGTGGTAGTAGAAGTAATTGCCACTGTGTACTCAGGAACGAGTGGTCAGAGGCTGGAGGTATCAGGTGATATTTGTACAATGACCAATCAGCTCTCCTACTAAGACAGAAGATGCCCTGTGAAGAACTTGCCACACTAAGACTTATATCCACTATATTTTTGACACTTTTTATTTCAAGATCTCTCCACAAGAAAGAGGCTTGAGGCCATCTGCTTTTTTGGAGACTCTTCTATGCTAGTCATTTCTAGGGATCCAAGTAACCTGGAAAGGAACATAGAGTCTTAAATGCAGTGGAGAAAAAAGTTTCCTGTGATTGCCTCCACTTACACTTCACTGCAGCTGGTTACTGTAGAATTTTAGCTATTCTACAGCCTCCAAATTTTGCCCAAATGTGGATAGTGCTGACAGATTGCCGGAAGCCAGATAGTGACAGAAAAAGCAGGACAGAGTATTCTCTGCTTCTAAGATGTACAGGGGTGATTTGCTGGAGACACTGAATTTCAGTACCCCATTTGACAGCCACCTTCATCTTATACTTGTGAAGTTGAATAAAGTGGAAATGTTGCCTCCTGGGGTACATAGTCTACATGATTTGCTCAAACACCACTGAAAGCTCCAGGGCCCAAAATTTCTTGTGATGGGCTGGACAGTGCATGCAGCCACAACTGCTCTTCTGATCCACACCTGACACTAGCAAACATCTGCTGTTACAGAATCAAAACCAGTCAGAGCTAAAATTTCTGAGACTCCCAAAAGAAAAATGCCACAGGAAAAGGAGAGAGAGGAATTAAAATTAACTCAGCTGTTTCATTTGGCACTTGATATTCCAAGGGATCAAGAGGAATTATATGAGAAAAATGCACAGAAGACATACTGTGCATTGCTGTTCATTATCAAATTAGCACATTTTATATCATGTTGCAACCTTCTTTCAGGCTTTGCTTTGTAATACATGTGATTAGAAGGGAAGCAATATTAGCAATTTTTAGTGACTACTTAAAAGCAAAAATGAAAAAGGCACTTTTACAATATTTTTAAAGAATAATTCATTAAACAGAGGGAGGTATACTAGAGACACAAAACTCCATGCCCATGAAAACACAGTACAAAATTTCCAGGCCTCTGCCTTTAATTGCACACAAAAGTCATTGTTCTCCAAACAAAAGAAGCCATGGGGTGAGTATTTTATGTTTCATTGAGTCTTTATAAATTTCCATCACTCAAGATGAACGACGCACCAAGCCATTGGAGCTATTTTTTTGCTGGTCTAGCTGCCCAAGGTACTATTTTTCCTAACACATTTATTTTAGCTATTTTAGGTATTCATGATTATTCTCCTGTCTCACAATATGACACATTCACATGGTGCTTTTTCTCTGGTGACCTTAAATTCTTTAGGCAAGTAATTTATTTTACATCACTGTGCTGCAGAGAAGATGATCTGCAGAAGACAGAATCAGACTAGCAGGTTGCTCAAAGTCTGAAGTCAACGGGTAAAAGAGTTAACTCTTGCTTTTCTATTTTATTATTAATTTTTAATTTATTTTTAAATTTGTGTATCCATATTATTATTATTATTTTGTTTTAATATTTTACTTTATTATTTATCTTGTCATCTTATTATTATTTATTGTTTTTTAAAGAGTAGTGGGTAAAACTCTGTGCATTCTGTCCTCTGTTGTGCAAATACACAAGATAAGAGCATGGTACAAAGTCTGAAAAATTATCCTTTTTCCTAAAAAAAAGACCTTCTGAGTTGTATTTTCATTTTACCAAAATTAGTCAAACAACAAGCCTCATAGAAGATACACTACCCAACAAGGAAAAGCAATATTTACAGTCTTACTGTTTAAAAAGTACTGAGAACTGTAAGGAATAATTTTTCTGCCTATAAATGAGAAAACAGGAGGATCCAGACAGAGCAAAAATATGCCTGAATGAATCACACATGTATGTGTGATTTCATTTTCACCATGGATTTAATTGAAGGAACATATTCCTTTTCCCTTCTTTCTCAAGTTCTTTCCTTAGCCTTCATTTTTTAATATACAACAAGAGAGAGAAGAGAAAAGAAATAAGTTATGGGTGTCCTCCCCATGTGTTTGGACACAGAGCTTGGAAAGAAAGATGAGAAGAAGAGCTGTGAGACCCTTAAACATAGATAAGTGTCTCTGGGGTTAGCAGAGCTCAGTGATGAAGGGAAGCATTAGGATTTATGATAAACCTGAGGTGCACAGAAACCAGACACGGTTAAATCCCATCTGTCCCCTGCAGACATGCAGATGATACATTTTTCTTTCAAGTAGACTGCTGACACTGTCAAGTGTTGCCCCTCTGCCCTAGTACCTACCCCACGGCTTTTAGCCTCATTCCTTATGGAATTCCTTCTGTGAAGAGAGCTAATCAGGGGCAGCAGACAGGGACTTCAGATATTCTGTGGGCAGCATGTACCAATAAGAATTACCTTCCTTTGTTTCAGAGAAATAAGACGTTATAATCATTAAAAAGTGAGCCAGTGGAGACACCCAACCTTTATGCTTTGGGTTCCTCTATTTGCTTTCTGGTCAAAAACCAGAGGCAAAATTTATTTATGGAGCATAAATACATGACACTACTAGTACTATCCCTTGACTTTATAGGAAAGTTTAATCAGGAAAAAAAATGGTGTTGGGCAAACTGGACCTTCCAACCACCTAATTAAGGCTACATTT
Source organism: Irena cyanogastra (assembly GCA_013397155.1). Classification (NCBI taxonomy): domain Eukaryota; kingdom Metazoa; phylum Chordata; class Aves; order Passeriformes; family Irenidae; genus Irena; species Irena cyanogastra. Next base: position 739,557 of record VWZV01010744.1, on the reverse strand, counting down.
GCATACTGATTTCAAGCCTGAGTGTCTTTGTCCATGAGGTTGAGTACCTTTGTCCATTCACTCGACATGGACCATATGTAAGCAACAGCAGGATATTAATCACAATGAAAAAGTGTGTTGTCCCCCTTCTTGGATTGACTATACTTGGTTTTTTTCCTAAATGTTATATGTTCAAGGAATTACTATCATAAGCTATTAAAATGGGGATAATACCTTTCAGTTGCTCTTTAGCAATGAGAAGACAGCATATATATGCTCTGTCTTAGAAAATGAAAAACCATAAAGATTATTTTCTGCTGTTTTTTTCTCCATGCTTACTAATACTGTTTCTGTCTTTTAAACAAGCATCTCTTCTCTCCATGATCTCCAGAGATAAACTGAAGGTGGTTTTGATTTGATCCTTCTCACTTTCCAATCTTCTTATCTCTTGAACTAATGTTCTCCTCCCCAGTCCTTGTGTTTTCAAGAGCTGAAAACACTTTGAGAATTCTTCTCTCCCCATTGCTGTGGACTTTCACAGACACACACATGCACACACACAGAGATTAAATCTTTTTTCCTTTGGTTTTCTTTATTTTCCAGGCTTCATTGCTTCTTGTGTAATCACACATACCATGTGACTATGGGATATCAGACTACAGAGAGCAGATTAAAGCAAAATTATTCTGCATTATTATGTTTTCATTTCCTGAAGTTTCCTGAGTGCAAATCTTTTGAATTTATCATTTTAAACACTACTTTTCATATGTGCATATAGAAAAAGAAAGTAGACACAGAACTATTCATACTAAAGGTGCAAATTCAAAGCAGGTGATGGCTGTCACAAGCATAGCATGCATATAACTCAAATAAAACCATACCTTGAGGCATTTAAAAATAAAATAAGCAAACAAATGAAAGCATTTCAGTTTGAAAGGGAACAGAGGCAGGAATACACCAGTTTTCTTAAAAGAGCAATCTTCAATCCATCCTCACTGGTTTTGGATCCCTATCTTTCTCCTCAGCTGTTTTTCAGTCACTTTCCTTGTGTGGTGTTTTCCTCACTGCCTTCAGGAATCTCTCTTCTCCTCCTCTTTCACTCTGCATCTCCTTACCCTTTCTCCCCTAGATTCTGCTGCTTGTAAAGGAAATATTATTTCCATCCTGGAGTTCTTCTAATTTGTTCCCTGATTATGGAATCATCTCTCCTAGCTCCTTTTCTTTGGTTGTCTTGCCTATTTTTTTTAATCCACTATCTTTTCCACAATAATCCCATCTAATTACTCCCTCTCCTCTTCCTATCTGTATTCCCCTTTCAAAACCCTTCCAGAATTCATGCTGGGTATCTGATAGGTAATTATTTATTGCCAAGCCTGCAGACAAAGGGAAAATGCCCTTAATGAGCAGACATTGGGGAAGTCCTAATGACAAACCATGAGACAACTGCACAACTCATTTAGGAAAATCAGGAGTTTTCTAATGAGATGAGATCCTCAATTGGTACAAAAAGATGTAATTTCTTTCAGAAGATAATCAAGGATCTGCCACTTCAGGATCTGTCCTTCAGACAGAAATACAGAATATAAGTAAAAAGACAACATCATCCCACATATTTTCAAAATGCCCTGGTTTTCATTTTACATCTTTAATTTAGATGTAAAGAGAACTGAATCCTGGATACTTTAGTACTAGGGAACTAAATACTTAGTTTGGAGTTTTCTCTGGTTTTGTTTTTGGTTTTTTTTTTTTTTCTTTGTCTTTTTACAGTTATTTTTTCCCCTAAGTTTATATACAGCACTTAAATTTTTTTTTTTTTGCTAAATAATCAGACTTTTTGGTATTATTATTATTTATGTTTAACTCTTATCTGAAATTAGGCAGCAAACAGGAGCTGCTCTGCTGGCTCAGCAAGCTGCGGGGCTGCCGTATAGATTGGTTTGTACTCAAGGGACTGGAGGCTGATTTCCTTCCCACACAAGCTATTTGGGTAGAAAAATCACAACTGCTATAATCAGTAGTATCTTTATCTCCATGTGTCAGCTCAGAGGGTGGTCTTCTGGGGGAAAATTAAATGTGACCTTCTGCTGTTGATGTGACACAAACACACATATATTGCACAAGCTTCTGCATCAATGGTGCCTGCTTGCTGTTCTCTGATGTGCAGTGATCCTTAAGAAGGGTACAAGGCCCAGCACTTTTCTTTGAGGATCCAGCATTATATTTGAGAGATTTTTGGAAGTGAGCTGAATATGACAAGCATTTTTGGACATACTCTGATTGGCACAAACTAGGTGAAACACGGTTAATTTCAGTGTTGCCCCTGGACTAAACATACAATAATAGCAGAATTCAGCTCCTATTTCCAAGGTACAAAACAGTTTTGGTAACTTTACAATATCATGGACTCCAGGACTGTGCTGCTCTATGCCTTGAACTACCATATAAATACCAGATATCCCAACAAACACACTGTTAGAGATAGCAACAGAATTTATTAAATCAGATAATTTTTCTGAAGTCAATGACATTTTCGGAAGCATGGAAGAGATCATGGTCCAAACCACTTAACATCCAGCTTTTTAGACAGCCTCCACCAGCTTCCATTTCCTTCTCTGCTTATTTCATCTTGGAGTTTGTATACTAATTTTAGCTGGGATAGAGTCAATTTTCTTCATAGTAGTTTGTTTCAAAGTTGTGATTAAAACAGTGTTGCTGCACTGTTGATATATAGTGCTTAGTTCTTGCTGAGCAGGGCTTACACAGAGTCAAGGATTTTTCTGCTTCCCACCCCAACCCACCAATAAGGAGGCTGGGGAGGCACAAGGAGTTGGGAGGGGACATAGTCAGGACAGCTGACCTCAGTTCCAGGGGTATCTCAGACCTTATGGTGTTGTGCTTAGAAATAAAACTGGGAGCAGAAGAAAGGAGGGATGTTTAGAGTGATGACATTTGTCTTTCCAAGTCACCACTAAACATGATGGACTCCTGCTCTCCTGCACGTGACTGAACATGTGCCAGCCCATGGGAAGTGGTGAATGAATTCCTTGACTTGCTTTGTTTGCGTACAAAACTTCTTCTTTACCTATTAAACTGTCTTTATCTCAACCCTGTGAGTTTTCTCACTTTCACCCTTCAGATTCTCTCCCCCATCCCACTGTGAGGGAGTGAGTGAATAGCTAGCAGGGTGTTAGCTGCTGTCTGGAGTCAACATACAACAGCTTGACTGATAAAATTACTTCTCCTGTTTAAGTGGGTCCTACAGACCTACCACATATAGCAAAACATTTCTTACCTTAACCCTTATAGTCATTATAGTACAAATTTGGAGCTAATCAAAGGACTCCCTTTAACCAAACATAAATACCAGGTGCACTAAATGTTCTTCTATCTCTATGAGGCAGGACCACTCTGCAAAGAAATTCTGTTTCTCACAAATCTGTCCATAAACAAGGGACAGAGACTTCAGTGAACAATGATGGTCAGTGACTTGATAAGGTGTGCTTGATGAAACTCTCTTTTCAATCATCTTGGAGAAATGAAAAGAACACCTATAATCTGAAGCCTGTTTCTCATTTGCTGTAGCAGACTCATAAATAACTGTGGGAGACACTGTATTGCATTGTTTAACATGGATGAGTCTATGGATCAAAACCAAATTTCCAGGATATAGGGATTCATCACTCGATAAAACCACTGATGGTGAACATATCATTCCAGTGATGCCAGTGGAGTCATACCAACCTATAATTACACTAATGGGAACGAAAACCCATCCCAGGGGTAAAGACAAATACATATATAGCATTAAATAAAAATAGACAGTCAGAATAACTACCTCAGCCTTGGGTAATATGTTGTGTAGCCTTTACTATTAGTTTTACACTATGTTGTGTAACCTTTACTATTAGTTTTACTCATGGGAAATTGTACACATGGAGGACAGGCTAAATTTCATGTGGAAGAATCAATTCTTGGGACAACAGAAGATGACAATAAAAGCAATGACAAATATGGCTAAAGATATCACAGAGAAACAATTGCTTTTCAGATTAACCATTCCTTTTTAAATTGTCACTGGACCTTTGTTATAAAAAATAGGGTGTTTCTAAAATCAATATATTAGGCATTTCATGTCCCAATTTGGGAAAGCCCCTTAGAAAAGGAGGAAAATTTTGTATCATTCTTCATTAATTCTCCACTTCCTTAAGTGCTTTGGGAATTATCTGTTAAAACAGGAATGCAGTGAAGAAAAACTAAAAGAATGTGAGGAAGTACATAAAGTTGGCCCCGTGTCAGCAAAGACTGAATTAGGATAAGCAAGACTTCGTGCAAGGAGTAGGTATTTTATGGTGTCACAATTTTTGGTTCGATAATCAGTTGGCAAGGGTTTTAAGCTGCAATAAAAGCTATCGCTTGCCAAACAAAACACTAATTTAGAAGAAAGGAATAAGGCCTTGGACACTGTTGCATTTACAACTTACCATTACCTGTAGTCATGCTCATGAACCTATGGTCTGATAAATTTTGTAGGGCCCAACAAGTTTTCTGGAAGGCAAATGATAAGGTCCCGTAATGCTGAGTTTGCCTCTACCATCTCCATTCCCAAAGAGCCCATCCATTCCCATAACCCAGAAATCCTTCTCCCACTTCTCCCCTCTGCTGACAGCAGACAAGATATCACTGCTCTCTGCTCCAGTTGAGATGACTGAAATGAGAACACCTGGAAATACAAATTGGATGGGAACATTTCTTTCTTTATAGTCCAGTCTTTTGGAATTTGCTCTTCTTCTTGTTTGACCTTAAACTATGAAAAGCCATGGGCCAAAATCACCAAGGGACAAATGAATGCCACAATCCACAAACTATCTTCTCATTTATCTTGCTCTTTATTAAATTTTTAGTACAAAAAGGGGTCTTACTCCATGTAGTCCAGAACTTTATGAAGTGACTTAGCCCAAGTATTCTCTTGTAGGATTTATCTTGCACTGGTGTAAATGGCTGCAAAATGCAATGCCAGGTAAGAACAAGGAGGGCAAAAAAGATGCTCAGCAGTGCGGAACACCTCTGCTATGAAGACAGGCTGAGAGAGTTGGGATTGCTCAGCCTGGGGAAGAAAAGGCTCCAGGGAGACCTTAGAGCACCTTCTGGTTCCCAAAGGGGCTATAAGAGAGCTGGAGAGAGATTTTTGACAAGGACAGGGAATGATAGAACAAGTGGGAATGACTGCAGGCTAAATGTGTGTAGGTTTAGTTTAGCTATTAGGAAGAAATTTTTCACTGTGAGGGTGGTGAGGCACTGGTACAGGTTGTCCAGAGAAGTTGCAGATGCAACTGGAAGTGTTCAAGGCCAGGTTGGATGGAGCTCTGAGCAACATGGGATAGTGGAAGGTGTCCCTTCCCAAGGCAGGCAGAATGGAACTAGGTGGTCTTTCAAGTCTCTTCCAAACCAAACCATTCTATGATTTTCTCCATCCAGTGGCCACATTAATCATGTTTACAGGTGTTTGAAAATATCCATGTAAGTGAAACTTGGTGGAGGATCAAATTATTTTGGTTTTGTCTTATTTTGGTTGCAGTTTGAGGGAATGTATAAATAAGCAACTCCAAGCAAGACACAGTAGTTTTAAGAAGCCAGCAGCCTCCTCTGCCTACAGACTTGTTCATATGCTTGTTCACAGCCATTCCCAGTGCTTATATCTCAGCTTCTCTGCAGGCATAAAGTTACTCCAAGAGGTGCATACATAGGCAATACAGAACAATGCTAGGAGCTGATCAGCGTTCCAGCTTCCATTTCAGTAACATCATAGAAAGGAGAGAACAGAGTTTTCCTTTTTCCTTACTTTTTTCTTTGCTTGCTAATAAGATTAATGGATTTCTTGTTGTGTTCTTCTTAAAAGAAAACAGAACTTTGTGTGATGGGAAAGCAGTGCTGCAGGCTGGGCCAAACCAGAAAACTAAGAGGGAACTTGAGACTGCAAAAAAACCAAATGTGGTGCATAATGGGACCCATCTGCTTGTACTGAGAGCTCTCTGGATGAGCAACAGATAACAGATTTCAGATTAAATAAATACTATATATTCATATCCATGCTTTCTCCACTTCAAATCACTCAAAATCAGAAAAGAACCATTTTCTCTTTCCAGCATCGACCATTTTTAGAAGATTTATTTCACTTCTGTATTTATTCATAAATTCCAGTTCAATCTTGACCCAATAGAAGACACTTGAATTTCTGCTGCTTCGCATTCTCTATCTCTTGTCACATATGGGGTATACAGGGATGTAAACAGCTATCGAATTATAAGTGATTTGCATTCATTTTGTACATATGCAGATTAGTGCAAAATATGAAGAATGGCAATCAATACAGATGATTAAAAAAACCCCTGCTTTCTTACATGTTCAGTTTTCTTTTATTCAGATTTAGGACAAGTGAGTACCTCTGAGCAAGCTCTTGACAAGCAAAACAACCCAACCAAAAAAAAAACAAAACCAAAACTGAGTAGTTTTGAAAATCAAAGCTGTGCTCAGGAAGTGTAGTTGTCACTATTTCTAAACATGCAAACAGGGCAAAGATCACTACTATCCATGTGGGAGATAGGAAGAATGAGGTCCTGAATATCAAAATAGATATATATTGTGTATTCAGAAGTTATACAGATAAGAGGGAACACTAGGAAGATTCTTCATGCAACACATAGTGTAGGGTGTAGGTAATTCAAGCTTGAGTAAAAGTATTTACTAAAAAGTACAAAACTCCAAAATATATTCCTCATCTAAAGAATCATTACATTCCTCCTCAGGTTGTTCCCTTGATAGTAAATAATATGTATTTTACTTCAGGTCTCTGTCTAGAGTCAGTTTCCTGACATTTTTTACTGATGCCTCTTTGCTACATCTGTCCAGCAGAGCCCCTGCCAGTGAATTCCTGTTGCCTCTGCAAGTAGCCGAAATGATCCCATCACTCCTTAACTTGCACTTTGAGGAGCTAAACAACTGGTGTTTTCCCTGTTCCCAGTGTGATCTCTTACCAAGCCTTTAATTATTTTCATATCTCTTCTCTGGTTTATCAATATTCTTGTCTTTTCCACTGGTACGCAACCAAAGAAGTATTTCAACACAAGTTAGCTGAGGTGGTTTCACTATGCCTATATGAGGCTTGTGTGCTTGAGTAAAGTTTCACATTAAACTGAAAGCTCCTCTTTTACCTATTTATTCACAATGCCATGGAAGTGTTTCGCAGTTTTGGAGTGCCTAGATAGAGGATCTCCAACATAAAGATTGCTTTGCTTTTACTTCTCTTTGAAGAGTTTATGTTTCATTACATTAGAGGTGAGATCACTTGCATGTACACAGCTCACCAAGACATGTAGGAGTCTGTCAGTGTCTCCTACTCTTTCATTACTAACTCCCCCTGATGCTTCAAGGCATCACCTCAAGTTTTTTAGATTGTCTGCAAACTATTGGCAATGGCCATATTTTTTATCCCAAGTCACTGATAAACATGGGCAGCAACATAAATCTAGGAAATGGAGTCTATAATCTTTTAAAAAGTGAATTGGAAAGCACATAAGAAAGTAAAAATATCAATAACTTATGGAGAGAGACTTACACACTGTAACTGAACAATTCCCTTGATGAGTAAAACTTCAGACAGAAATAGCTCTTCTTACACAGACAGGGATTAGTTAATCTGTGTTGCTGTATCCAATATACTTTATGAAGGATAAAAACCATTTTGAATTAATGTATTGGGGTTATTAAGAGTCAGCTGACACCTGCAGATAACTACAGGCAAGTAACAGGAATACTTAAAACATTATATACTTACTCATCTCACAGAGGGGCCTTTAACCTCCTGGCTTTCTTACATAGTTTGATTACTAAAGCAGCTCTTCTGTCATCATAAGTCCTTGGCAATACTAGATCCCCTCATGATTCCAAAAACTAAACTCTTTACTGTAAAACACTTTTGTGGGATTTTTTTGAACTATACTCAATATCATCCTGCAATATATAATTTCACAATGCCTCTGTCTTTATCTCTTTCAGTCAGTGTTTCTCAAGTTGGAAGTAATATGCCTTGGAGTTATTAATAATCATATGGAACTTTTTTGAAGAGTAGTTGGGGTGTGAAGAATATATACCAAGGACATCTGTGTCATCCTCATACCATCTTACCTAGGTGTTAGCTGTCTTATCAGTCATGAAGAATTTCTAATTAGGACCGTTAAGATACAGAGCCAATAACAAGAAATGACAGGGAGTTACTGGCATGCCAGTTTTACCTCAAAGAGGCTTAGAAAAACCTAGAATTTTAGATGGGTTTTCTTACAATCTATGACTGCCTAACTTTGCCAATTAAAAAAACTCTACAAAATGTGGTCTTATATGCCTGTCCTATATTAAAGTCAAGAATATAAACTGACCTGATTTGCTGGTAAGAACCTAATTAGCATGGCTACAGGGTGAGCACTCTGTCCAACATAATAATTTATTAGCTAGAATTCCCTGGGCCATGGCCAATGCAGATTCCTGCCAAGGAGATCTGAAGAAGAAAGGGACCTAACCCACAGGATTTTCTGAGTCTTAGCACAATGGATTTTGGCAAGGAACCTTTCCTCACGATGTTCACTGTAAGTTAATAGGAGAGGAGAAAACAGATTTGATACCAGTTGCCTGAGATGGCTACTTTAATTTCTATTAATAAGCAGCTCTTTGGAGACCACAAGGCAACTCACTGTCCAGAGCTTCTCCACTGTCCCTTTATCAAAGAGAAAAGCAGTATCAGCTTTGCATAGGCTCACTAAATAGGTGCATTAACTGGACAGATACTGGGAAAAATGTTGGCATCTTTGCCTCAAAGTTTTGTTATCTGTCTTCATCATATATCCCATATTACTGTAGCTTGTAAGAGGAGATGGAGATTTCTTAGGTTAATCTTCCTAAAAAATATTTTCCTAGTCTTTTCTCTCCCCTGGATGGCCCCCCAAAATGATGTCTAAACTAACATAATTGTTGTGAAGGTTTGAAAATATTTACGCTTCATCAGCTTATTTTGGATCCTCCTTTCCTGGTGTTTCTGTCTTAGTTGGAAGATCTGATCTTTTCTTATATGTTAATCTGACTCATTCTGTATGGGCCTTTTATAAGTTTTCTGATTTGTGTGGCTTTATTACATATGCTGCTCCTACCAATCACAAGTTAGAGAAATCCTTAAGACTTAAGGAAACTTTCTCCACCTCCCAGTCATGTACTTCTCACAACACCTTCATTCAGAGAGGCAGAAAGCAGCCTGGAAATAAGTGGTACTTGACCAAAGAGTTGAGATAACTGTATGTTTTGATTTTGTTCTTTACATGGTTCTTTTGTAAAACTAATGAGGAAAAATTAAGGCAAGAAAGGAACTTGCTTTCATCCAGGAATGCAGATCTTTTCTCTATTTGCATGCCAACTAGTCTGTTTCCCTTGGCATTTTCTGTCTCCACCTCAATTTTCAGGGTAGAAAACACTGAGTCATTGCTGATAAAACAAAAAGGAAAATTAACTATACTGTTACCACTTATCAACTTCCTATACGAGGGGACTGTATCTAAAGTGATTTAACGAGGTTGTCTCCCAGCACTCCACTAATGTTGCATCTGAGGTAGCTTAGACACATTATTCCTCTTCTAAGTCTATGCTTGGGATGAGAAAGTAGAAAATTTGATCACCAAAGGCAGTGACTTGGAAGGATTTTGTACCCAGGTCTGTTTGGCTTTGCTTCCCCCTTCCTTGCTTATTTTTTTTTCCCCCCTATCCCAGAAGACAGTCATAGAATCATAGAATGGTTTGGATTTTTGGGGACCTTTAACTCTCTTTTAGACCAACTGACCTGCAATGAGAAGGGACATCTTCAACTACAATAGGGTGTTCAGAGCTTCAGCTGGCCTGACCTTGAATGTTTTCAGGGATGGGGCATCTACGACTTTTCTGGGCAGCATTTCACCACCTTAATTTAAAAAAATTTCTTCCTTACATCTTATCTAAATCTACTCTCTTTTAGTTTAAAAACATTACCCCTTGTCCTATTGCTAGAAGCCCAATTAAAAAGTCTGTCCTCATTTTTCTTACAAGCTCCTTTTATATATTGAAAGGTTGCTACAAGGTCTCCCCTAAGCTTTGTCTTCTCCAGGCTGAACAACACCATTTCTCTCAGCCTGTCTTCAAAGAAGAGGCTCTCTAGTAATCTGAGCATTTCTGTGGCTCTTCTCTGGACCTGCTCCAACAAGTCCATGTCTTTCCTGTGCTGAGGGCCTCAGAGATGGATGCAGAACTCTAGACGGGGTAAGGACAAGACACTCTCTAGCCAAGTGCGTGCTCTGAAGTTATCAATCTCTCATGAGTATGGGATCTGCAGAAAGGATATATATACTTTTTGCAAGAGTGACACAGGATTCAGCTCTTTTGGTATAATTCAGAACTCAGCTCATTTAGAGGTAATTTGGAACAATGTCGGCTTGGGAGTGCACCTGTTCTGAACACAGCCTGTTATAGACAGTGCTGGATCCTGTGAGCTCCTGACAGATAAAAGGCTAATCTTTTCAAAGTGAAAGTAACAATTCTGTCTCATACAGAACGCTGGACTTGTAATTCAAAAGATCTGACAAATTTAGAAAGGATTTTGTTCATATGTTTGAAGAAACTGACATTTTTACAATCTGGCCTGGAATCATCTTCTAGGATAACATAGAAGGGATCAAAGTAATCACGTGTAGGAACTTAATAAAACCAGATGTCCCAAAAGACAGGTCAACTAACTTTCTACTTCACAGTGTGACTATAAATCTGATTCCCATTCAATAATTTTGTGCAAAGAATGATGGGCTGAATTTCTGTAGCCTAAAATGAATGCTGCCAGGACACTGCAGTGATATATTAAGGGAAGAGAGAATGAGACAGAGCTTCTAGGACTCTAAAATGATGTGGCAAAGAGGAAATAACTAGGAAGTTATTAGAAAACTTTTTCTATGGACAGATTAATTGAGACAAAAACACAAGTGAGTTCTCCTGGCTCACTAAAGAGAGCTACAAACAGATCAGAAGTCCCCATGTCCCCTCCTTCCGACTACTTTCTATGGTCAAGGTGTCTTCTCAATAACTAGTCCGTGTAACTAGATCAGGACATCTGGATTTGTTTTATATATATGTTTCAAATTTAAAATTGACCCAGGAACTGGAAAAGGTGTCCAGGGGAGTGTGCCCTTTAATCAATGTCTCTATAACAACCAAGAAACACTAACAGAAAAGGGAATCATGTAACTTGCCCTGTGGGACACAATCTGCAAGACTGGGGGTTGTTCAGCTCCTGCCCAGGCTGTCTGGCACATATGCTGTGAAAACAAGTGTCAGCTAATGGAGCATGCCCTCATGCTTAAGGAGAGAACGAAATGCATTGTGCTGCATGTCCCAGTGGAATTGGGTTCTGGACGGTGGGAGACCCACAGCCGCAGACAGGCTGGGCTCAAAGTGTCCGCCAGGTGTTAACATTCAATATCAATCTGTCATTTCCCTTGTTTTCCCTTAAAGCTGATTCATCTGTTTGACAGCTGTCATTCCAAAATTACACTTTCTTGGGTATTCTCACGTGGGGAAAAGGACAACGTCTATCCTCCTTTTGAGTAGGATCATGGCTGCATCAAAGTTGACCACAATCAAATATTTTGTCTATATTATAGACAAAAGACCAATAACCTTTGACAAAATGAATCAGCTTGACAACAGAAATTTTAAAAATAATTTCTCCAAGGAATTAGCCTGAAATCTACACCATAGACATAGGGTTAAAATCAGAGATGAATGACATTAAACTTCCCTTTTTCGTTGTCCCAGCTGCAAGAGTCTTGCAGTGTTTTACCTAGCGAGACAAGGAATTACTGGAACTGATCCAACTCGACCATGCAAAACAGCTTAACAAGCAAAAGCATCATTTGTGGCAACATTCCTGACGTTTCAGAATGACTATCATGGAACCTCAAAGGTGAAATGATCTAACAGAAAAGTGGAGCTGTTTTGAAAATGAAACCCCCACATTTCACATTAAGTGGAACTAGGAAATAGGACCCAAAACACCTTGCCTCCTCCTGCTCTGACAGAAAGTGGTTAATTGCTATATTTGGTGAGAAAATGTATTTAAAAGCATGAAATTGAAGGTTTAATTATATTTGGTAAGTGTTACTGGCAGAGCTTCATGAAATGATCAACAATTATCTTTCTCATCCATCAAGTGCTCAGGGATCACACAAGGACAGGGAGTAGGAATATGAAGTAAGCTGTGCCAAAAACATAAAAATGTGTTGTTTCTCTTGTAGCTTTCTTCATATTTTTCCCCCACATTTTCCATGCACATCATTCAAATTAAAGTGGGTTTTTTCAGCATAGCTACTTTCCGACTTATCTGGAAGCAATCAACCCCACAAAACCTTTTGAGCATCAAACTCGCTACAGGACACAGTGGAGTCTCATTTTAAACCAAGAACAAATTAACGCATTCCAATTTAACTTCAGCACTTGATTAACCCGAAATGAATAAAAAAAATGCTGTTCATTGACATGCAAACCCATCTTTATTATATTGCTACTCATAAAACTTCATATGCAATGGCACAACTCTGCCAAAATATTCAGACAACAAAAACCAGCCTCATTTTGGATATTTACACATGTTTCTGAAAGACTGAGATATTTCATGCCTACAACCAAACCTTAATTAGTGCTAAAATTACAATACAATGCATCTCATCAAAGTAGGCATGCTATTTATAGCTGCATATTTAACTCTTGGGTTGTCAGGTGCTCTGTACATTGGGATCACTAACATCCTGTTTAGCTAAGAAATTCAGAGCTTAAAACACAGCTGGAGGGGGGTGCACAATATTCCATGCTGTGAATGCCACTGAAAAAATGTAACTCATGAACGATGGCTTTATTAGTACTTACATGCTTATCTCTTTACTTTTGGACTATTTCTCGTTGAAACTCGGCCTATTTGTGAAGGACAAACAGTAGAAAGCTTGGTGCTGCTAGCAGATGTGGATGCACTTAATCAGAAAATCCATTACTTCAGGGAAGGGCTGAGATTTCTGTGGGATTCTACAAAAGGCTAAGCTTTTGACATATATAAAAGTCTCAGAAGAGCAGTTATTTGTTGTTTATTATGAGGGGATATTTGGAATGGTAGCTTGAGGCCTGGAGTGTTGTTCTAAATTCATCACGTAACACACACAATTTTAGCTACCCACAGGGGATCACAGCTCAAATACCAGTATTTGGTGTTCCAGCCTGACCACCATAACCAAAGCACAGCTCTTCCTGCTTTCACCATCCAAAATTGGAATTCAGAGAAGTGTGCTGGCATAATGGAAATGTTCCCTACCACAACACAATGCATGGTCTCACCAAGCACAGAGAGAGTCAGTGCTTGCCGACCACTTGGGAATTTAGTTTTGTCCAGGTTTTACTGAAGACTCTTTTCAAGTAGAGGGAGCAGGTAACAGGGTGAAAGAATAAGGAGCTCCTTTAACTTCTGTGCTTGAAGTCTGTTTGCCCCCAATTACCATCTGTCAAAGCAATTCACTCAGGTGCTTGAGTTTAGCTGGGATGAACAGGTACACAAAGACAGGGCAAAGCACGTTGCACTCAATGTTGAGATGACACAGAGCACTTTATCCACCATGTAATGAGGGACCTAAAGCAGATATTTTGACCTGGCTGTTGTGTGGAGCCAAGTTCCACTTGCCATGTCAGATATGCTATTAGCACTGCTTAGGTTTAAGGATCTCAAGTTTATGCCAATTAGTGCTGGTTAGATAATAATGATGGGATGCTTTGAAAACAAATCTATATCTTCTGTTTTAAGAACAGAGTAATCCAGTGGCAATTCCACAAAGTAAAAATTAGAGAGTCTGACTGCCCAAAAGAGCTATTTTCAAAGGTCATATGCACTGTTAATAAAAGCTTGCATAACGGCAAAGAAAAAAACCTGTGAAATATCCAATAACTGAGATGAACAAATAAATATCAGGTTATAGGCAGAAGAAGCATGAGGCATGATCCTAACACATAGGTTTCCTTTCAAAGCTGGATGTCTACTTGCAGATATCCACTAAAGGCCCACACATTAATTGCAAAAGAAAAAAGATAAGAGTCCAGTTCATTTAGTTCTTTTGTTCCAGGTGTTTCATGGCCATCAGTCTGAAATTTTGAAAGAGGCCCACACTGAAGATACCTCTATCAACAGGGTAACTTGGGACTTAAAAAAAAAAAGGCTTAAAAAAGAAAGGTAAACTTCCCCCACATATGGTTCTAACAGATGTGGTTTTAAATTACCATTGGGATATAATAATGTTTTTTGAATAGACTGAATGTTAAATAGTTGGCTCTTCCTATGTGACAGACATTAGTGTTCAGTGGTTTAAGAAAAAAACTCCTCATTTGTGTATTTAGCTGGCACGTACTTCATTTTCAGCCCACGCCGGTCAGTATGATTTAATACCTTGGCCTGATGTCCCTCTCACCAGCAAGGAAAAGGATAAAATAGGATTAAAGACATGAAACAAAACAAAACCAGGCAACATCACCCCCCCCACCCCCGCCCCCAGCAGCCAATGCCAGGCTCCTGCATTGTTCCTTATACAACAACTCCCGCAGCCCTGCAATGGGAGCTCACCAGAGATGACAGCTGAGGAAGAAAAACATTAAATAATTCAAAGCCACTAACATCAAGTCTGATGTAGGTATAAAAATAGTTACAAAACACCACTCTACATGTTTTCATTATAGGAACTTTGACTTACTTGGAAACATCAAGAAAACCTCAAACCTATGCCACTCCCAGCCTCACATGCTCAATTAGTCCAGCAGTGGAAATGACGTCCATTTCCAAACCAGCCTTCAATTTTCATGGCTATTTTGTGCTTCTGCACTGGAGGAGCCAGCACTGTTCCACAGCAGGAGTGAAAAAGCCTGATCCAGAGACCATTAAAACCAACAGGAGCCTTTGAATTAACAGTAATGATTCTTGGATCTGGCCCTGGTTTAAGTTAAAGCGTTCTGGTGCTTTGGGGATTGAAACAAGATCGAATGTGATTGGCTTTTGTTATCTTCAAAAAAATCTTTGTTGCTGGGAGTGTCCACTTTCAAACACTCAATCTGCCAAAGCAGTCCACATTTTAAAAAAAAAAGGCCTTAATTAAATTCCTTAATAAGGAAACATGATGGCAAGGTGAGGTCCCATATAGTCTGTGTAACATTAACTCCAGGTGTTTTCATTTGAGTGGAGGGATGGAGAGAGAAACAAACAGGAGTATTGACATATGAAGAATATATGTTCCCACACACTAGATTGGACAGCTTTGCTGGGGCTGGGTATCCCAATTTTATTGATTTATGTATTTCATGCACAGCAGAGATGTTACAGACTTTTCAGTCTTCCATGCTCTGAAATGGAGGGTGGAAAGAAAAAAAAACAAAGGGAAAAAAAAGAATCAAAGAGTCTCCATTGCACAGAGCACAATAGAGCACCAACTGCAGGAATTCAGCTCTAAAGATGAAAGAGTTGGTAGAGGTCCTTCTCTTCCTGGTGTTCCCGCATTTTCTCACCCCCTAAAAGATCCACTTTTATTCCCTACTATCAGTTTCTGATATACCCTTCTTCTCCGTTACCATCTTCTCAACTAGATGCTTGCTGTATCTGATAATCTCTGGAGAAGACATCAGCTAAAATAAATAAATACATAAAATTCAACAAAACATTAATTATGCAGAAGGTATAAAAGAATACAAAACAAAGTGATGCAGGTGTACAATAAAGTTGCTCTCCAGAGCCTGTGATCAGCAGCATTCAGCACAGAAAGCCAAAAACAGATGACATTTTAGAGCATATGAGGGGTATGCAGGGCTGCAAGCAATGGTTTGTAGCTTCTATACGAGTCATTTGTGCATCCCTCCAATCCCAGATAAGATTGTGAACAGCAGCAACAATAATAAGCCATAAAAGCTAAGCCCTAAAGAAAGCCCTGTTCAGGTAGACCCAAGTGCTTGCCACACAACAGAGCTCTAAGTGACAGGCAGGTGGCTTTGTCTGCTCTCACATTCTTGTCAGATAAAAGCAAACCCAAGGGAGTAGGAAAAGTTTCCAAATCCCAGGTGTCTTTGCAGTGCATCATGAACACAAGAGGGATTCTAAGATAGAAAGAAGATGGAGGTACAAGGGAAACATGTCAGGCTGTGAGAGGATGATCATTAAGTTGTCCCTTGGTATCAGGATTCTGGTGCTGCAGCATGGAGGAAGCAAGGGTATAATTTGCTGCTTTGAGGAAGAGCAAAAACTGGCTAGAAAGAAGTATGAGAAAAAAAGACTGTTAGATGCTGACGATGAGAAGAAAAAACATTTGAGCAACAGACAACTTCACAGTCAGATGTCACAAGACAGGCAGGCTGGTTGTTCTTACTTTATATAAAGCGTATTTTGTTGGTTATATTTTTGTTCAGATTATCCCCAGGACAAGAATAAAAGTCAAAATGAGAGTCTGTTTCATTGCTGGGATTTCTGATTCTCTCATGAAGCCTCCAACCATTATGTAACAACCTACTTTCACAGTGCTGGGTAACAAGCTGGGTGATAAAAACATCAGATGAAATTCAGTATCAGTAAAAGCAAAGTAATGCATAAAGGGAAAAACAATTCTAACAATGCATACACAATATGGGCAGTAAATTAACTGGTGCCACACAGAAAGTTGGTTGAGGAATCTCCATGGGATGCTCTCTACAACTACTGGCTCTCTGCTCATGCCAGTTAAATGCACAGGAAAAATTCTGAGATACATTAGGGAAAAAATAGACAATGAAAAGAGAAAAATCATAGAATCATTTATATTGGAAAAGACCTGTAAGATCATTGAGCCTAGCCATTAACCCAGCACTGCCAAGCCACCACTAAACCATGTCCCTAAGAATCACATTCACACACCTACTGAACACTTCCAGGCATGGTGATTCCACCACAGCCTCATTCCCTCAGCAGCCTGTTCCAATAACCGACCCCTCTTTCACTGAAGAAATTTTTCCTAATACCCAGTCTAAACTTCCCCTGGTGCCACTAGAGGTCATTTCCTCCCGTCCTGTCACTTGTAACTTGGGAGAAGAGACTGACCCCCACCAGGCTACACTCTCCTTTCAGGGAGTTGTAGAAAGTGATAAGGTCTCCTCAAACTTCCTTTTCTCTATAATATGGGATGATGTTTTATAAGGTAACATGCATTTCTGTCTTAATGCTGCATACATTTTGGGTCTACCCATGTCTAAAATACAGAGCAGAATTAATAAAGACAGAGGAAAAGGAAAAGGCTGAAAAGATTATCAGGAACATGGGAAGACCTGCAGAATAGATAAAGTAGGGTGGAGATTTCCATCTTGGAATAGAAAAACAAAACCAAAGAGTAGAAGGAATTTATCCTGCTGTATAACCCACAAAGTAGGAGTCATCTAATGAAATTACCAAATTCAGCGGTTAAAGCAGAAAAACAGGAAGGCTTATTCACTCATTGCATGACTTTAAATTTTGAAACTTTTTCTTGTGGCAATCAGAACTACATGCTGGGTTCAAAAAGAATCCAGCAAATTGTTAGAGGACAACTGTCTTCAAGGCCCACTAAGCAGGATGTTTCAAAAGACTGTCCTGAAGATAGAAGACTCTTACGAAAAAGTGCACACTGTATTTTAACATGAATAAAATTAGACTTTATACCAGTACAATCAAACTGCTGTAAATAGTTGGCAACCTAGAAAAAACTCCTTGGTCATGAGACTAGCCTAAACCCTCATCACCTCCACAAAGCTGTTTGTACCCCCTTCTTTCTCTCTTCTTCTTGGCAAATGCTTCCACCACATTGACTCAATGTTAGTCACTAAGTCATCAGAAAAAAAACCAAAACCCCAAGCAAAAGATGGAGCTTGTTTAGTCCTAGGTTGATAAATTAAATTGTAGAATCATAGAATCACAGAATGGCTTGGAAGGCACATTAAAGATCACCTAGTCCCAGCCCTGTCTGCCATGTGCAGAGACACCTCTCACCAGACCAGGTTGCTCAGAGCCCCATTCAGCCTGGCCTGGAGCACTGCCAGAGATGGGGCATCCACAGCTTCTCTGAGCAACCTGTGCCAGTGTCTCACTACTGTCACAGAGAAGAGTTTTTCATAATATCTAACCTAAGTCTGCTCTCTCTTACCTTAAACCATTACCCCTATGTGCCCTTGTCAAAAAGGCATAAATCATCAGACATATTCTGAAGGAATCAAAAAACAGAAGCTGGGGAGGGAGAACATTGGGATGGGAGGAGAGGGGGAGAGCAGGACCCCTCTCCTTCCATGCCAATGTGTTTTGAATTTGGCTCTGATGTGAAACTGTAGCCTGAGAATCACCTGTGATGATGATAACAAAAGAAAAAAGCTGGTCACATAAAAATGCAATTATCTGTTCTTTCAGTTTTCTGGGTTTCTACTTCCTTTTTTTTTTTCCTCCTTGTTTTTTTGACTCTGGTTTGTCATAACAGTTGCTGTTGCAATATAATGTTGCTATACTAAATAAGAATTCCTCTGTCAGCAGGACACTGAACCTGAGGGTGGGATAAATGGGAATTTGGGGGATTGCTCTGTCAGTGCAAGATCTCCTGAGATTTCTTTAGATTTAATCCCATCCTACAAATCCTGCAATGCTGTATCACTTTGATGTCACTTTGTGGGATTCTCATTACTTGCATTCTCTTCAGTTTCCAGGAAGCTTGAGATTTCATCATCTGCCAACATACGCTGAACTTCATGTGTCAGTTCTATAATAAATTTCCAATATAAAAAAATATCTATAAAACACACAAATACGAAATTAGTTTGTAACACAATCTCCAGTTCTCTGTTTATTAGGGAAAGGCGAAGTTGGTAGTGCTGTCAATTATGGGAAGAGTGAGGCAGCTTTAATAATAAAAAAGCATTCACAGTTTCTTATAACTATACTAAGCAATTTGTTTGGCCTGAAAATTTCCATGCCAGCTGTCTGCCTCAGGCTGAAGTTTTTTGGAAAATTTCAGTCAAAACAGTTCAGCAGATTCTGAGAACAAGGCTAAGGGAAAATATGTTGTTTTACTCACATTTAAAAAAAAAAAAGCCTTTAGCTTTCTTTCTGAAACCTCCTCGGGGATTTTTAGGACTTTAGAGGAAGGACTTGAAATTTGCCTGGGAGAGAACTGTTTTTCTCCTAATGAATTTTGTGTGTATCTGTGTGAATTAAGCCAACTTTAGTCATCTCTGATAACAGCACCGTTGCTACGTGCTCCTGGGTGCATTTGTACATATTTGCCAGCTTCCATCACTTACATTTCTACCTGTGTATGACTAAACAAGATGTTTTACGCTATGGGAAGTGCCAGGTCTGCATCCAAGTGTCAGAACTGCAATCGGAGATGCTCTCTGGTTCTTGGCATGATCCCAAGCTGATAGGCACTGAATGAAGTTGGGATGAGCGACTTGAAGAGCAGGGATTAGAGGGGTGAAAATGGAGTTGTAGAAAGGAGCTGGATGAGGCAGGGCGTGAGAAGAGGACCAGACTGAGTGGGATGAACTGAGGGATCTGTTTAGAGGAGCAGACTACTCTGTTAAACTAAGCCATTGACACCCAGAGAGAGACCAAAATGAGGCAATGTCACAAAGCTACTCGCTCTTGGACAACTTAATAAAACCAAAAGAAATCAACAAAAACTAGACTAATAGACCAATAATATGATTTAAAAGTATATATTGGAGACCCATAATTTAAGTAAAAAAGCACAATGAAAGTTACCTTAATCAAGTGTCTGAATAATGAAACAGTCGTTATTCACTAAACAATGTTTTACCCAAGGCAGCCTGGAGATGAAGCAATGAGAATGAGGAGTAGAAGAGGAGGTTTACAATCCCTGTCTCACCCACTGCAGAGCTGGGAGGTTTGTAGTGACTAAGCAGAGGATTGTGGAATGAGGACAAATGTGTTTCAGATTACGGTAGCCAAATGATGCCCCAAGACTGTGGACAATGCTGGGCAAGTCCATTCAACCCAACATTTCATAATTGTGTCAGAGTGTGTTGCATATGGATGATCATCTTGACAGCTCAGAGTCTAATCTGCTGGAGTGTCAAACATCCACAGCAGCAACTAAAGGCTGTATGAACTTTGCATTGTTTTAGCACCACCATAAGGAAACACCATAAGTAATCCCTGATCACAGCTCTGTCTGCAGGAACACATCGGCCAGTTGGCTCTTGAGATGGTTCTCTGCTTTCTAAAAAAAAAATCTGTGCCAAAAAGCTGATCACACCTTGAACCCAGATGCACAAAGGGTAATTTCCTAGAAATAGAAGCATTTGCTTGTTCCAAACTGACAGGATCTGTGCTGCCCACAGCTCAAACCACCTAATGCTGTTTGTATCAACAGGCAGAAAGCAAATTCCAATGTCTCTCATGCTCTGTCAGTTTTTTCAACCACTTCTGGCAGTCAATTCTAAAAGCTTTTTGGCTAACCAAACTCTCCCTTCCTATTCTTTTTTATGTTACAGAGATAAGGATGAAATGGTTTTCATCATCCAAAGACATAGAGGCAGTTCAAAATTAATTAGCACAATATTGAAAACCTTTTGTTATAAAATTTGGGGGTTCAGTTCATTTGTAAGACTGGCCCATTTAAGCCCAGGTGACCCAGTGAAAGAGATGGTTTATGAATTACAGGACTCCAGGACTTTGCTCTTATGTGAACAGACAGTATTGGAAGATGCTTCTACCCAGGAAATAAATCCTGGCTTCTCTTATACTCCACAGAGCATGATACCATAGAATCATAGAATATCCTGAGTTGGAAGGGATCCATAAGGTTCTTCGGGTCCAACTCCCGGTATAGAAGACCAAGATTGATTTTATGAATAGACCCAATAGTCCCCAGAAGGAACAGGCCCAGACTGGATTTTTTAAAAGCAATTTTAAGATTTACAGTACACATTTTGGAGTTTGAGGGGTGACAACAAAGCCTATGAGCCCTCATTGCATACATGATGCAGGGCTGGACTGAAACAGAAAAATAGGATTTAATCTTCTAACTTTTGACTGTAAAACTGATCAATCTCCAGAATACTTTGAAGGCTCAGTGTGTGCAAACACACGTGCAAGCGATACAGCTTCTACTCAGGGTTTAAAGTGAAAACTGCACTGAATAATCACCTAAAACCTAAATCAATGGGTAATGAGACATCTCCTGCTTTCATGTTTGCTGCTGCTGCTGGAGTAGCACATCTGCCACCAGTGCCTTAGCGGTGATTACGGCAGTGGAGCAGCATTCTGGACTGCAGTGGATATCCTAGACTGCAGCAAATGCTGCTTCACTCAAACACGCGGAGATATCTGTGAAATCTCACTGAGCCATCCCCGTTTAAATGAACTGATAAATGCAGTTCAGTGAGCTCCTCCACCTAAACTGACCATCAACAACTCCTCTCTCCTTCTTCCTTCTCCCCCCCACTTAAAAAAAGAACATGGATTGTGTCACATCCTAGAAAGCAACTCTAACTTGGAAAAGGAAACTTATCTGTCAGCCCTAATTCATTTCACAATGCACTTTCCTTCTTCTTGCTGCCAATTCACTGGAAGAACAGAGAAATCTGTGCCTGCTTTCATGGACATCTTCACATTCAAAAGACCACCTCTGCTGATACTCAGCAGGATAACATTCGATGAAGTTTGAATTCCCCTACAGCACAAACAGCTTAATTCCAAGCCATTTGGTATAAAGGCAAAAGGATTTTTATGAGAAAGGCTCAAACTTTCCAAAGTTTGAACTTTCTGTAAGAAGTATTTGTCACTGCACATAGACAAGGAAACATGCCCTCCTACTCACATTTCAACTCTGCCTCTACAGATGCTCCAGGGAAGAGTAGAACAGCTGGCAAAAAAAATTTATATATTTCTGACAAAATTATCTATCTATCAAGTGAAGCAAGGGTGAAACAGCACAGAAGAATGAAAATTGTACATTTATTCCTGACTACTTTAAGTCCTATAGCCTCAGTACATCACCGATCCTCACGTTAGGCTGACATAATCAAGATATAAATTTCTCTGTGATCCTTTTTCCTTTAATCTAGAGCAAAGAGGAAATACACATATATACTTATGCTTTAAAAAGTGTTACATTATAGAACTTTTTTCTTTGAAACATATCAGTCAAGGATCCATGAATACCCAATTCACTGGCAAGTGGTGCAAGTTACTCTGTCAAAGTACCTAGCAACGCCAATTTGTCAGTTCAAAGCAGAAACAGAGTATTTTAGCTTTTAGTTACAATAAGCTATGCTGATAGACCTTGTAACAGGGCAGGTAACAGCCAGTCTTTAAATCCGAATTGACATTGATTTACAGAGTTTCAGTTCTTTGAATCAAATCTGAGAGAGAGCGAGTTTCAAGCTACTTCTTCTCCTGAAATTACTAGACATTTCTTAAACACAAGAATTTGCTTTAAAAAAAGAAAAAATAAAATCTCAACTGTCTACACAGGTAAGATAAAAGGGAAAAGTGATGTTAAAGATATCAAACTAGCAAGGTTTTGTTTATTCATCTTTTTTTAATTCTGCTTTTCCCCTCCATAAATTTTTTAAACCATCTTGATGTGAAATCCTAATAATAAATATGCCATGCAACATTCCTCCTGTCAAATCTCTCTCTTCGTGGTATTACTGCAATATTTGTAACTTTTGATCTGGAAACATCAAGTTACATAAGATCATAGTTCTTCTTCTTGCAAAGATGTGATTCTGTCAGAAAATGAACCATTGAAGCGGGAACTCAATAG
Source organism: Irena cyanogastra (assembly GCA_013397155.1). Classification (NCBI taxonomy): domain Eukaryota; kingdom Metazoa; phylum Chordata; class Aves; order Passeriformes; family Irenidae; genus Irena; species Irena cyanogastra. The sequence continues at coordinate 716,674 of VWZV01010744.1, read as the reverse complement.
AACTGGAAATGACTTTCCCAGGGAAAAGGTAGCTCTGCTTAAGCATCTCAGCTATTTTAAAGTGCAAGAACTCAATGTTTTATTCTCCTGAGCAGAGAAATGGCAAACTACCAGGTTAAAAATAATCAGAGTGGGCTTTTAATTGGAATGGTGTACATATTGTAGACAGAATGAAATAACATTTCGTTATTATGCACTCCAGGAAACCAATAAAATAAAATAAAACAAAAAATTCACTTTGTAAAACAAAAATAACATTTTCCCTTGCCAGCATACTATCTGCTCACCAAAACAAAGGGAAAGTATCTGTTTTAAATGAGTCAAGGAAGATAATTAAGCTACATGTACTTAAAATTGCAGAGTCTTCTCAGCCCAAATCTCACTCCTTCCCCAGACCCACTGAAATAAGAGAGATGTCTCTCATTTCATTTTCTCTTTCCCATCCATGTAGTAAATGAAATTGGGGAGAGGGAGGACTATCACCCTCCCCAACAAAAATCAAATGAGCAGCTTTACCCTCATGTCTCCATAATTTTCCCCTATCCTTTCATTAGAGAAGGCAAATTCTCCCCAGAAAAGCCTTTCTAAACCAGGACCCCTTGCTAGGAAGAAAAGGAAACTACGAAGTAAACTTCTGCATCTCCTTTTGCCTTTTACCCCTTTCCTTGCCAAAGAACAACCCGAGAACCTTTTTCCATATTAATGACCCTCTTTCTTCACCAAAACATGACATTTCTTCTCCAGTTCACGCATATAAATAACAGATGAATTGAAAATCTCCCCTGGTGAAATGTGTACACATTCACGTGCGTACGGATGAGAAAGGAGGGTGAGGCACAGAGGCAGAGTCCCTGTAAGGATATAGTGCATCTCAGTGCAGTGGCAGTAATTCCCAATCTTGGTGATTATTTTTTGAGGGGGAAGAAGGGGGAAAAAGTGAACAGGTTGTCTGCAAAGGCAGCTCCCCTCCTCCCCTGCCTCAGCTGTGTGTGCAGACCCCCTTCCCAGGATGGTGGGTGCAGAGCAATGGTCCTGCTCTCAAGGAAAGTGCAACACAGGTTACATTTTTGGGTGCCTGGGAAATGCCCGGCCACACACTGCGACCTCACGGTCCCCTCTCTGCCTCCAGACCGGCTGCAAACTAGCACAGAGCCTACTTTTCTTTGGCCAGGCACTGACTTGGGGATTGCATTCTCAAGGGATCATGGCAGCAAAGAATTCTCCTGGCCACAAACCAGCCAACTCCAGCAAGGACTGATCCAGCAGCGTGGCAGAGTCTGGGAGCTGGGAATTTTACAAGGAAGGGCAGCTCGCAATGGCCACAAACGAGCAAATTCCTGCAGCCTTTTAACACAGGCAGAGCCAAGTGAGCTGCTCTGAAGTCCTGCCTCGCTGCAAAACACTGCAAGAGACGCGTCTTCCTTCCTTTATGCTCGCCCCCCACCGCACTAAATATATATATATATACATTTATACACATACTCCTTGTTTTTTTCTATAAAAGTGCTACAGGCAGAGGCACTAAGTGGGAGGCGCCTGGCTCTGAAGAGGCCAATGAAATAAATTAAATACAAATCACTGGCTTGGCCCCAGCCTCCCCCAGCTACCAGGGGAGAGGTTGGGGTTCCCGATGGCCAATCCCCAGCTCCTGCCAGAGCCAGAGTGCGGGTGGCATACGCGGACTGCATGCATGCTATGGGTGAATATATGTTAAGCCTTGGGTGTTGCAGGCACGTATGGTGCACATGTTGGGAGCAGAGCACTTTCCATAGGAGAGGAGGGGCTACACAACTAGTAGGCAATTTTATTAGGGTCAGTGAAGCCGAAAGAAATGGGATTGGGATAGGCTGGGAGCTGCCAAGTTCTCCTGCCCAGCTCGGGCGCCCCAGAGCAGGGAGCAGCATACTAGCAACTTGCCAGGCTACAGCAGAAGTTTACCTATAAAAAGCACACAGACAACTTCAAAACTTCAAAGATTTGCTCTCATTTTCTCATTTCATGGCCCTCCCTTCACCTGGGACTTTTGTCAGGGGGAAAAAAAAAAAAGAAATAAAAAGATGCAGCTGTAAATTCAAGGTGAGGCTCCACTGCAAAAAGTTAAGGAGGAAGATAGGGTTGAGGTGGGGAGATTAATTTTCAGTTTGATTCAGGAGTTTGGTGTTTTGCCTTGTTTATTTATTTATTTTTTAATCATAAGAAATTGAACTTTCTATTCAAGGAAAAACCATGAGCAAATGCATTCAAGATGCAAAAAAGTCTTGCCCATCTATTCAATGAACATTTAGTAATTTCTGTTTGGCTGTATGAAAAATGTATTTCAGACTGTATATCCCATAAAACAAGGTAGTGGCATAAATATGGTTTTTTGGTTGGGTTTTGGTTTCAGAGGGGTTTTTTGTTTTGTTTTGTTTCATTTCGGTTTTGTTTTCAAATCATGTGCTTACATGGTTGTAACCACCGTGAATTTCTAAGTGTGGTCACGATAAGAAAGTAAATAAATACTAACTTGTGAATACTTTTGGAGTTAGGGGAGGCTAATTATTATTTTTTAAAGATTTAGAAATTTCTTAACTACCACTTGTTTTGAAGTAAAATATCCCAGATATTTTACACTATATTTTCAAACAAAACAAATCCCAGGAAATAAATGCCCTTCGGTAGCAGTCTGGTTTCAGGTTCAAGAGCCCAAATTTGTATTTGAGAATGCAAATTGCTGAGAATACAAGCAGGAGTCTGAACCACTGCATTTCTTCCAGGCACTTCAGCATCTTTTCTTCAACACCACACTATTTGGGCGATCTTTTAATCCTGGCAGGGCATGGCTGGAAGCAGGGCTTTAACATTTAATGCCTACGAAACAGACTTGTCACTCAACTTGCAGTCGAGCGCATTTCTTTTTTTTTTTTTTTTTTTTTT